>JAOYMO020009324.1:0-15730 GCA_025802455.2 Iodosphaeria phyllophila | reverse complement strand
AAGACAGCGGGGAGGAGCAGGAGGAAGACGTGGCTCACGTTCCCTGTCCCCCATCCGCAATGATCACCGCAACAACGGTGACCGCCTCGTTGATAGCTATGTTCCTACCGAAGACGATTACTACGGCCGCGACAATCACCAACGCTCGCGTAGCCCGCAGCGTCGTCGCAACAACAATGGAAACGGGAACAACACCAACAGTGGAGGTGGTGGTAATGGTGGAGGTAGACGACCTGGCGCTAGGCGTGAACGGGATGAGATCAATAACAGCAGCAACACCGGCAACAACAATAATAGTCGCGATGCTGGCGGTCGCTCCAATCGCCCGGGAAGACCTAAGAAGACTCAGGAGGAATTGGACGCTGAGATGGACGATTATTTTGCCCCTGCTGCTACTTCTACCACTCTTACCCAGCAGGATCACCAGCAGCAGCAGACATTTGGTGGGGCGGTAGCTACGGATGACCAGCACGCGGGTCCGGGCGGAGATGAAGATGTGGATATGATTGAGTAGGGAGTGAGTTGGAGGAAGGAGGAACGGGAGGTTTAATGGACCCTGCCTTTCTTTTTCTCTTTTTTTAATCGTCAGGGGAGCAAGGAAACATGAAACATGAATAGAGGGGAAAGGTGCTATCGGAACCATGAGGATCAAGTGACTAAGCTTTGCACCTTCGGCTCGAGTTGTCACACCTGGGTTATCAGCAACGCCAGGACGAGAAACGGGAGAATCCTTAATCGTGTGGTCGGCCTCAAGACTAACTGACAAGGCTTTGACCCGGCTTGCTCACTTCCTAAAATCTCACTTTGCTTTGCTTCTTTTTTCCCTTCCTCGCAGTCTTTCGGTGGTGCTCCTCCGATCAAGCAAGCGGGCAGGCAGACAGCCAATCGTGCATAGTATGGTACGGAATGATGTGGTAAATGGGAGATACGAAAAGCGAAAGGAATAAAGAAAATCGAGACAAAAAAAAAAGCGAAATCACCTGACGCGTGATGTTTGCGTTAGATTAATCTCTTCAGTTCTGTGAATTATAGAAGTTATCAAAAATAAATTTCCAAAAAGCATTCGCTTTTAGAACACGGTCCATCCCATTCCGTTATGGCTCCGCTCCCAATCAACCAGTCCATCCGTCCATCCCGTCCGCTCCGCTCGAGAATGTCAAATAAAGAGGCAGATAGATAGGTATTCAGGTAGGTAAGCGGATGGATATATGACAGCAGTATATGAGTAAGTTACACGAACAAAAACATATAGGTAGGTGAATAAAAGTAAACCTCAAGATCAGAGGGACTTCCGCCTTCCCCTTCCAGAATGCAAATTGATGAACCCCCCTCCCCCCCAACCAATCAATCAATCAATGCCTCGGCCCACTGTAAATTGCCCAAACGATACGACAAATCATCAAGCATCCGTTTGCTTGCTTTTGCCTCCCCTCCCACCCCCCAAAAAAATAATAAATATGAAGAGAAACGCTAAAAGAACAAATTAAAACTCCAAACTCCATGACCCCTCAAGTCAACCAACTCCAATCTCCTTTTCCCCTCACTCCCCTGGAAAGTCTCACCCGTGCTCTTTCCCAGGAACCATGTCCAGATCCATCTTGTCGTGCTCCAGCGTCCTCATATTCGGCAACGGCGCCCTCGCCATGCTTCCGCCCGCCAACGGCAGCGGCGGCGGCGGCGGCGGCGGCGCGAAATCCTTCCCGTTCATTCTCGACCCCATCCCCAAGCCGTTATCTAATCCTAACAGAGGTGGCGGTGGCGGTGGCGGCTGAGATAGCGACTGTTTCCTCTCGTCGCTTCCCCTCGCCGACGAAGACGATGGCGTGCCCGCCGAGTTGGGATTCGACGGGACAATGACATTGAGCACGCAGTCGTCGAGATGCTCATAAAATTCCTGGGCCGTGGTGAAGCGCGTGCGACAGATGGAGCACTGGGCGTCACCGCGCGAGGTCTGCGGCGTTACCACCATCTTGCGGCTGTTGGGCGGGGTCTGCTCGACGTTGTGCACGGTGGTGAGATGGCGCTTGAAGACGTCGGCGCGATTGAAGGCCTTTTCGTACGCCGTGCCGGACCCGGAGCAGAACGGACACACCATGGTGCCCTTGTAATGCGTCAGAGCATGGCGGTTCTTGTCGTATTTGCGCGCGAAGCCCTTGGTGTGGTACTCGCACGTTTCGATGGGGCATTTCTCTGGCCTTTCTTCCTGATGGGTAAGCATGTGTGCGGCGAGATCCTTGAAGACGCGTCCACAGTCGGGGTTGGGACAGCGGTTCCGGTTCGTGGAGACGGCATCTTCGGTTTTACTATTACTATTGTTGTTGCTGTTATTGTTGTTGTTATTGTTATGCATGATGGGACTGCTGAGAACGGTGTTACTCTCCAGGGAAGTGATGATAGATGGGGCCAGGAGTGGTGGCACAGGTACTGATGTAGGGCCTATCGGTACCGGGGCGGGGGCCAGACGAGGCGCCTCAGCATAGGACGGCGGCGGAGCTTGTCTCGCTGCCGCCATGGCCGCCGTGTACTCTTCCACCATGCGCGCTTCATTGTCCTCCTCCCCACTAGACTCATCGTGATGCTCATTCATATCAATCGACTGGCGGACTTCCTTCATCCAGTCCTTGAGGACGACCATGCTTGGCCAATCCGAACTGGCCTTAGCGTTGGCTTTGCCCGGGTTGAAATGCGCCCTTCGCAGATGCGCCGCCGCATTGTAATAAGCGCCATATTTCTTGTTAGTGACGCAAGCCTTGCATTTCGATAGAGGAATCACGGGTTGGAACGGGCTGGAAGCCAAGTTGCACACTGGCGGTTCTACACAGACCCACCGCTTCACCAACGCTGCATGTTTAGCATCTGTGTGTCTCCGCAGCTCGTGTTCGCCACGGAAGCCCTCGGGATGCTCATTACATTTCACACAGAAGACTCGGCGAAGCGGCGGTCTCTGATAGGAGGAAGTCCGTAGTTTCGTAGGCGAAGCCAATCCAGGTCGATTCAAGGGGCGATTGTAAGCAGGACTCTCCCCGACTGTATGTCTCCGCCCGGCATCCAAATCATACCCTCCTCCTCCTCCTCCCGATCCTCCCACATTTCCCACACCTCCCCCACCTCCCATCTGCGGTGGCATGGCCACATCTCTATCGCCGCGATGATGCACCCATGAGTAGTCAACTGGACGCCAATCGGTAGACGTCTTTTGCACAAGAGGTGCTTCACTACCCTGAGTGGATGGCGGGGGAATCATGGCCGCCCCGGGTGGTGCAGGCATAGGCGTGCGTGGTCGGGTGAAGCCATTAAACCCTGTCGTCTCGCTTATATACCCACTACCCAAACCCATGAGAAAGTCCTTCGTAGACGAGATCCCCCAGCTCGGCCATTCCGCCTTCCGGAGCGCCGCAGCCATCGCGTTCAGAATATGGCGATCCCCATCCTCCGTTTCCGACTTGGTCTCATCCAGTAGCAAGGGATGAGAACAGGCCAGCATAGTAACCAGCAACTTGTAGACGCTCTGCATCCCGGAAACCGCCGTCGCGACGGCCGAGCCATGATGTGGCGAGGAAGTCACGTGGACCGCGTGGGCCGCGTGAGCCGCGTGAGCCGCGTGAGCTGCAGCACTCCGAGGTGGCGTTGATGAGACTAGATCCACTAAAATGGTGCGAACGATGCTGAATAGACAGAGAGACAAGAATGCAGCCAGCCAGCTTTTCGGTTCCTCAAAAGCCCGTCGCATCGCATGACTCTCGAACGACTCGAGGAACTGGACCAAGCAATTGTAAATGAGTCGATTGCGGCCCTCAAAATCCACATCGTCCGCCATGGGCTGTCTGCTAGCCATGTTAACGTCTGTCCTGATCGAAGGCTCAGGTTGTTGCAAGTCAAAGAAAAGAACTTCGCGTAGGAGTAACTTGGCTCGGAATAGCACTGGATAGGACTGTTTCTCGGCCTCCCGGCTACCCGAAATATAACTGCTCCATCTAAATAAGTCCCAGAAATGGTAAGGGATCCCTTTCGCGTTCCAACTCGCCGCAAAAACACACAACACCGGCGGGGCCCGGTCGACGGGTTCTCTCAAGTACGTAGCCCCCGTTGGGTTGGCTGTCGGTAGAGACGCCAAGTCATCCGTCCACCAGAACCCGTCGTCGAAATCTAGAGAGGCCTTGACCATCTTCGCCGTCTCGTGGTTGACCAGGTAAGTCCGATCCAGATATTCATTCATTTTGCGCCGCCGCGCCATTGGAGAAGTAACCGGTGTCTGACCTTGACGAGGCGACAGCAGTTCGGGAAACATGACGTCTGACAATGCGGCTAACGAGTTACGTTGGCACCCCAGCACATTCCAAAATTCTTCCCCTTCTAGCCCGCTCGGTTCAGTGCAGAAGGCGCACTCGTCGTGAGAGTCACAACCTTTCCCCTGGATTTTACACCGCAAACATGGCCCCGTCTCCCGTGGTAGCCGTAGTTCTCCGATAGACTCCAGTCTCGAGTGCCCCACTCGACTACGTTTCAGAGGCGGGAGTAAAGGGTCGACCTCGGAGTCCACCGAACCCCTTAGTACACTGTGGGGTTCGCTGCTACCAAAAGAATACGACGTAAGCGGATCGCGTCTTTCTCTCGGATTTGGATTGCTAACGAGTGGAGGTAATGCCGACTGTCCCGACGAGAACCGAGGAAATGACCCCGTGGGGCTCTGCTTCACCGGCCCCAACCCAAACGACGGGCGGGATCCGCCATTTTCCAAGAAGAGGGACGGTACACTACTACTAATAGAAAGAGCCGAGTCTCTTTTTTCTAGGGCTTCATGTTCCCTCATGTGACGCTCGAGTTCCTCAACACTCAGAAATCCATAAACATAATATACGCAACGGTCATCCCAGCACTTAAACGTGGTGTGTCGCCGCTGCGTTGCCGTTGGTATGGGCTGTCTCATCCTCCACCCCCGCGCGATTGGGTCGTGGAAAGAAATATTTTTGTCTAACCACGCATTGTATCCGAGAGGGGCATTCTCCCGGTTCCTAAATGTTTCAAGAATCTGCGGGTCGAGGATATCCAGGCCTAGACTTCAAGTTAGATCAGTTTGATAAAGCGTGGGGAGCGGCAAGTGGATATGAGCGAGCCTGCCAAACTCAAAATAAAAATAAAAAGGAAAGAAGCAAAAACCAATGAGGACAAGATGACAGTACCAATCTGCTATACAGATGCGCTCCCGACGACCCTTCTCGGCGTAGCCTTCAGGCGATCGATCAGACAAGTACACTGGAACAGCATTGGCCATCCTCCCGGCTTTGGTAGTTGCTAGCTAGATAGTTTCATGTCTTACCGCAGTCCAACAAAGCCACCTCCAAGCATTCGCATTTGTATTGTAATGCCCGAGCTTCCTCTACCGGGGATAAACATGATGCTGAGATTCCCCGCGCCTCCGCCAAAGATTCGAGAGTCTTCAACTTATGATGCAGCATGTGCAATTCGAGCCTGTCAGGAGAATATCTGGATGGCAGCAGGGCTGCCAATTTCGCCTGTATGGCGGCCTGCTGTTCGAATAGACTTCTGATAGCCGGATCGAGACTGGAGTCCAGACCGTGGGGCATGCCATCACGGCGAGCTTCGTCTAGTAGAACGCCCGCCATCCCTCCTCATTCGTAGCCAGCCCCAGGACGAAAGTCCAACCAGAGCGTCCGCGTCGAGCTGAACGCACACAATTCAGCGCATCCACAACCTGATCTTGAATGGTGGTTCTTAGTCGCCGATGCACCCCAGTAGCTGGCGCTACACGGATGCAGTGGCTGGATGGCTGTCGGCCAAGAACAGGCGTGTCAAAGCGACCGAAGCCGGAGAGTAAGCCGGAGAACAATGCCGGGCACGGCCGACGGACGGGAGGAAGGGTTAGGGGGCAATGGGCGGCGCGCCTCAGAGCTCATAATACTCGGGCAACAACATGACCTTACAGCAACGGCATGGGAAAGAGACTGAAAAAAGCAGACGACAAAAGCAAAACCCGAAGTTCCAATGAAGCATTCAACCCTCGCTCATCAATGCCTGGACAGCCAGTAATAAAAACCTCCGAGAAGGAAAGCAATTTTTCTTGCGAAATGTCGCAGGGTTTCCGTACCGTAGGCCGACAGTCACCAACAGGAGATTGCCGCTTGTGCTGAGTGCGGCGCGGCGGATGGGCAGAATGCTGTATTGGCAAGCGAACAGGCACACGGAGTACCTTCCAACCGACTTTCAGGTGGGGCTATCAAAGCCGGGCTTGCTTTGAAGGAGATTTTGATTAAGCAGTGAAGAAAGATATGGGGGTAGACACGGTGATGAAAAAAGTATGGGAGGACGATGGCAATGGCAATAGCAATTGCCGCACAACCCAATTCTGTTTCCAGGTGCATTCACCACTCCTGCGAAAAGAAAAAAAAAGTCATCCACCGAAGAATCCAAAGAACAATGTTGGTGGTCGACCAAATGCGTCCGTGCCACGGTGCTGATAGAAAGGCTGCCAGCATCCACGCCGCGTGGGCATGGGGAGCATAGAGCAAGGGAGGATATCGTGCTAAGGTTGGCGACATGGGTCCCAGCTCGAGCTGGCCGCTGCATCCTGCTGGTTGCTTGTTACTTGCTACAGTGGGTCTGGGCCTGGCCTCACAGGTGGACCCTTGGAGCTACGCGCCGACAAACCACAGCAGGCATAAAGAGTCGCCATACTTCCCTCCAGTCCCGCGCGCACTGCGATCGGCGTTTCCCGCTCTGAGCCCCGCTTGCCCTGCCCGCCTCATCCTTTGCGTGACTCTCCCTATTCGCTGTTGACTACTGGCGGCGACCGCGGAATTTTCTTGTTGGACGGAGTTGTCACTCCAGAGAGACATGGACCTGTGAAGAAGAGCCGTTCGCTACATAGTATGTACCGAACATGGTCACAGAATCCACGCTTGCATTCAGTAAGATTTACCAGGTATCGGCTCCATTGGAACGGTTTTTCTAGAGCTCAGTAAGAACCTTGGTCGCTACTGGTACTGTACATGAGAATAGGAAGGGGAACAGGATCTGGCAGCAGCCCCATGTCTCAATATAGTGAGTGTTGGGCCGCATTGAATATGTGTGGGTAAAGTCATTTCAAGGATTGCTTCGCTCGAGTAGGAAGGTCAGTTCATCGTGACTTGCAAGAATTGGCAGGCCTCGAAACATATCGGTGGTATCGATGCTCTCAAATTGAGCTGCCGTGGAGAAACCATAGGGACGCCAACAGCCGTTTCCAGAGTTGCCGAGTGCGTATGTAGTGCATCGGGCCGGTAACGAACAGTTCTATGGGTTGGCGTACGAGTCAGGAATCGATGAGAAGCCCGTTAAATTTACGCCTCCCCTTGCCCGTGCAAAACGTGTAACCAGGATCAGGTTTGGCCGGCGCCTCGACACGGTACCAGCGCGCAACATTCAGCTCGTACCGAATTCCCCAAATATCAAGCTGCACATATCCAATTGCGGGCAAATTTTGCACGGTTATGAGCTTGTCGAGGAGTTACTACTTAGGAGGACCCTGTTCATCCCACCGACTTTGCCAATATTTCTGCCCACAAATTCGATCAAACAAGAAGCTCAAGAAGCTCAACCTTTGAAATATCTCCGCATGACCACTTCCAGTCTCCATCCCGCCTTGCATCGATATGTCAATGGAGGTGCGGCCAGCCCACCACGCACTTCACGGCATCTGGAACTCCCATGTAGAAGCACAAGTTTTTTGGACGGAAATCAGATGCATACGGTAGATAGCCCCGAGAAATACCTAGGAATTTACAGAAGCGGGTTTTCGTCCGACGATGCAATCAACTGAGGTGTAAAGTTGAAAAAAGGGGAGGAAGCGCTGAGATGCTTGAACCATATCTCTCTTGCTTATCCCACTTGATGGCGGGTGAGCTTCAGGACCCTCAATTTTTGGGTGTCTCGAAGTTCACCTGTAGCATAGAGGAGAGGTCCAATTTTCAATGCTTGTAATTTTGCTGAGATGAGAGGCACCATTGATTTGGATCCTGAAGCCCCACATGCCTAGGACTTGAGCATCAGGATTTGGTATCAGCTCCTGTCATGTCATTATTGTGCACGATATCGATACTAGGACAGTCCTTCTCTATATGGACATCTCAAAAGCGCTTCAACGTCTACCGGCATTCAAATGAAGACTTAGCCGATGTCAGGAACACCGTTACTATGGAGCTCTGGGGTTTCTGAGCATGTCCAAGTCACAATTAGTGCGGATCATGATACCATCTTTCCCCAAACTCAGCTCGCTTTCGACAAACTTTTCTCGTTTTCCTAGATCTGCAGATCATCTCAACTTTCGAGGCGGGCCACCCTGGCGAACAGAACAGAGCTGTCAGCCTGGCAGCTTGACAATACTGATCTCTTTGGAATAGTCCGAACGTGTGCATCGAGGCGAGAAGCGGTAGGCAGTGGTGTTCACTGCTAGAATCCGCCTGCAGGAGGCTGTCTGGGTGCCGGCTAAGGCAGAAAGGGCAGATGCCGTGCCGAGCCGTCACATCGAAGCTGCTCTGATCATCTAAGATAATATGGTCAAGGGTATGGCGAAATTGTAACGGCAGCTCGTAATCGGTGGGATGAGCTGCTAGGAGATAGCATGTTGAAGAACATACGGTTTTACGGCTGTTCTGGGGTTGTCGAGTGTCTATCCGCTCCCCTGATCCATCAGAAGTCACTGCTACTTAATTCATCTGCCGGTGTAACGGCTTAGCAAGACTGCCTCGATCTTTCGTGGAAACCCATCTCTTCGAAATTTTATCCGATATTGTTGAACGCGCTCTAGACGCCGTCAAATCTTTCCATCGACATGGTGACCGATGCCTTCTCGTCGCATTTTTTTTCTTTCTAAAGCATGGTTGAATGATCATTATCAATCAGATTATCCTTTTCGGCTTGCACCGTCCCGTCCCCTTGTGGAAAATGGACGAAAAACGCCGTGCTCCTTTACAGCAACGCTATCTTGAATGATCAGACCATCTTGGAGCCTACCGTACCCTTCAACAACGTCGGAGATAAGGTACGCACTCCATAATTGACACCCCCGCAGACTCCTTTTGGTACGCTGTGCCCGGGACCGAACGTGCTTGCTTTTCTTGACTAGCTCTCGGTTCTTGCCCGACGTGCGGAGTACGCCACCCGCAGCTTGCCGTCTCTCACGCCCCGAGGACGACAGAGCGGGCCCACCAAAACTGGACTTGCTTCCTGTCGCCGTTGGACAGAGCCTCGATGCCGGATGACCGAAGCGGGTGTGCTGCTGCTGCGACCGGGCGGAGCCCGAGCGGGAAGTACCGGTACCGGTGCTCAATCCCGCGTCGTCATGTCGTCTCCGCTTTCCTGAATAAATCGAAGCAGGGGAGCAGAATTCGGGCTGCACATACTGTACTGTGTAGCTGAAAGATGCGAAGCACGCGTGCGGCGGGGGCGCCTGGTAATCAAGCACACCAGGGCAGTTTATAAATTTAGAGAGCGTTGCGAACCTTGAATTTGGAAAGATTGTTGGGGCTCGTCTCCCGAACAATCGCACCACACCAGCCACAAGGAGAGATCCTCCACTGTGTCTGTACAGATGGCATGCCCAACGCCTCTGTACGGCGTCTAACTGAGAATAATTGACGCAGCGCATTGACCCATGTTCAGCTCCTACCGGTATCTAGTGGGTGATCGACATTGTGTAGGTACAACTCGTTGACATTGGACGGTATGGTTACTGCGATAGAGAATGCTTGCTCTAAAATTCTAGCATATCGGTATCTGTCCAGTGGCCGACAAAATATCCGATTGCAAGGCTTGAAATCGGGCACTTCGTTGAGGAAAACTCATTTGCTTGTTCGTTTTGTCCAGTCACCATAGATCCCGTGTCTAGGGCGGTGCCCAAGACTCAAGAACTGTATCGGTAGTTGTCAACTGATATGAACATCTCGGCTTTACTTTCTCTCTCACTGTTCCAATCTCTCCTTCGTCTCCACAATGTCATGATTCAGGCCCGGATTTGATTGGTACATTGCATATTCTGTTAATAAATCAGCAACTCTTGAATATTGATCGTTATCGGGTTGTCCATTTCAGGTAGCTGGCTGCGGGACACCCAGACGGTAAACATCGGGAGACTGTGGCCATCAGGCTGTAATGAAATCGTCGGAGACCATGATAATATCTATCATGCCGCACAGAGGCGGACACGACTCTTACATCAAGACCCTGGTGCACAATCAAGTGGTGGGCGGGAATTCTTCGATACCGTACGATCTCAAGCAAGACGGGACCACTCAACCCGAAACGGTTGACCGAACGGCTCTTTTCGGTTTCCGAAGGCATGTCGCACCTCTTTCAAGGGACTACTGAGGGGTGCGGGGGGAAGAATCCCAAAAAGCCTCTTGACTGTATATTTTGAATATTCTTTTTCTTTTCCTCAGCAAGTCCCGCTGCTGTACAGTAGCGAGATTGAATTGTTCGCTCCGCGCGGTCCCGGGAAAACAGACCGCTTGACCATGCTTACGCGGTGCCAAGAAAAGAGTGCAGGTGAACAAACCCAGGCGCGGAGAGTCACTGCTTGACGCTGTCTCCCACAGTATCGGGGCTGGAGATACCCAAGTTTGTACTGCGTAGCCTGTCTTCCCGTCCTCTGTCTGGCCGGCTGCTGGTTGCTATTGGGTCTCCTGCGGCATGGTGGCTCTGAAACCCCGCAATCTGTGCCACCCTGTGATGTCGAGAACAGCCTGTGTGTGCGTCCCAGCTGCGGCTGTGATAGGGCTACGACGAACGGCATTGCATGAGGCAGAGCGCAACATTGTGAAGATTGTTACCGTTATCGCTGGAAAGTTTGACCAAAACGGATCTTGGTTTTATTTATTTTTTTCCCACTCAGCCGCATATGACATGCATTAACTAAAGAAATTCGTTCTTCACTTAAGTATTCATGCGTATCAGAATACGCGTAAGTTTGTTTTGTCCCCAGGGATTTGGTTTTATGGCGGATCACCAACTGAAGATTCAGCGTGCTTCTCGTAGGTTATTTCGAAACACTCAGCCTCCATTGCCGTTTGATTCTTCCTTGGGGCTTCCTGGTTCACCAGCTTGATGGGGAAACCATTCAGAAGGTTCCGTTCGCCAGCGCTTGGTGATGGAAGATAAGTATCCCTTGATTGTCACAAAACAACATCTTATCAAATATATAGCACGGTAGAGTATGAGCACGGATGTGTGCCGCTTAATGAACCCACCCATCGTGATTCGTGTCCCCCGGTCTGGCTGGTTGGTTACCTTGGAAACATCATACATGTGGAGCCGTTTTATAGTGAGATACGCGTATCGCAAGTGTTGTTCTACAGAAAGGGTGTTCTTGCGTCTAACATGGACATGGGGATGTACGAAGTGTCATTCATTCATCATATGAACAGTGGGTAGATCGTGTAGCACGGAGCAGGTATTGGTCAATTCTATACCTGATGGAACTACTCAGAAGATAGCCATCGTGCAAGTCGGGCTGCCCGGAAGTCTCTGGTGGGATGGAGTAATCGGTCAACCTCAAGCTCGAAGGCGAATTTGTGAAACTACTACTTATCCAGATTAACAAAGTCAAAATGGAAATTCTCGGGTAAACCGAGAAAAACTAGCCAGGTGAACCCCATGGATGTGTTACGGATACACATGCAGACCGCACTATAGTTATTCTGTGCTAAGTGTGGGGCGAATGACATTCACCAATCTTCTCCTGTTCTACCTTTCTCTTGTTAACGGCCAGTCAGTGGTGCCTTCTTGCTTCAAGAAAGTTTCCAGCGCATGATGTGCCCTCCAACCCCGTACCTGCAGTACCACCGAGGCGATTCAACCATCCACCCTCTCCTTCTTCCGTGACTTATCGACCCTGCCAAGGGGAGATCGAGACAAACATGTATTATCATGGGTTTCCATAAATTCACTTCAAATTGACAATATTTCGGGCTTAGATGATCCGGATTTTTAGCTTCCGGGCGGGTGAATCGGGTTGGGTAACTATCTGTCAGAGGAGAATACAGAGCTTCGAAGGTCATCCATAGATGACAACACTCATTGTAACACGTGAAAGTGATATCGGAGCCAAATCCAAATCAATGTCAACTATTCTTCTCGTCTTTCTAAGGTTGAGAGCAAAGGCATTGTGATTCGTATCCATCAACACTGAAATCCCCAGCGGGCCGAAAATTGAGTCGAACGTCCAAAAGTCTTACACAACCCGCACTATCGTCCGACGCAAGTCAGACTCGCCAGAATGCATGAAAGGGGGATATAGGGGATGGTTGGCAAGTTGACATTCGTCTACCTGTCTCTTCTTTGTAACCATTCTGTTACGATGTATTCTTCCTACCCCGAGGTTCTTCCTACTTATATCCCAAATATCGTTTGAAAAGGTCTCACGAAAACGCATCGGTTCTGGGCGGATAATTTATATTAAGAAGGAGAATTCTATCGACAAGACCGTTCCCCCACATAAGATAATCTATATAGAAAAAAACGCCGCGCCAGAAACTTCACCGCCGCTTCGTTAATCCAGTGGCTATCACCAGTTTTGGTACCCCAACCACTCAAACATAAAATGTCTACCCAAGCAAGAATCTGCCTCCACTCCCCATCTGGACATGAATGCACGCACGCCGAGAAGCGTTATGAACTCCCGAAACCCCAACGCTTGCTTTCAGTCACCCTGACGACTATTCAACGCAACAACAATTGAAACATCATGCCTCTTTCGCCCACCGCTCCTCCCGCAACGGTATTGCACTTTTCTCAGCTTCCCGTTTCCCCGTTGTCTCGTTTCTCCAAGCCCAGTACTCACCGAGCCTAACCTCAGCATACGAAGCGTAATCGAAATTGATATGCGAGATAGTAGCCTGAATGAGCGCCCATATGCCCCAATAGAAACCCGGCAAACCGCGGTAGTGATCGACTTCACAAAATAGCTTCCTTGCCTCAGCTTCCTCATCCGGGGTATCCGGCAGGGCAGATTTATCGTCCTCGGGCAACAGGCGGAAATATGTCCGGATGTACTCGCGGATGAATTCCGTGCGTTGAGAGCGGGTGGGCATCATATTGTAGTCGCAGTCGAAGCCGCCCCACTCGGCGAAGTGGTTGGCTATGTCGAAGGCGGCGGGCGAGGGGGCACCGTATTCGTAGTCGATGAAATGAACAGACACATCGTTGGTTGTCCTCTCCCCCTTTTCTGTTAATTCGGTCTTGGGTTCGACAATAATGTTGCCGCTTAAAAGATCGCAATGCGCAAATACGAGCTGTAATGGTTTTGGTTTTGTTAGTCGTTTGTTGATTATCTTGAGTATTTCATCAAAAGTTGGATACATGTAAACGTACACTGTTTTGCCCTAGACCAGGTCTTTGGCTCAGTTCCTCGACGAGCATAGCGAGTTCCTTTTGTAGTTCTCCCTGTCTTTGGCGTTCGGCATCTGTAACACGAGGCAAGGCAAGTAGCCACTTCTGCATGACAGTCCACACATTGGGCGCAGGCTTTCCGGGCGCTACTAGATCAGTGGCAGCTTCAACTGAACCGTTGGTGACACCGTTCGGCTCGTGCCTCTTGGCGGATTTGCTGTGTATACATGGAACCCTCGCGTGCCACTCAGCAAGCCGTCGGGCGACCGCAAGATATATGGGGCGCTGTGGCAGATCCGCGGACGCCGTAACCCTTCCTCGAATGAATCGATACATGATGCCGTTTTGGAACCGGGCCAGCAGCTCAGGGGCAAGGCCATACTGGGTCAGAAGCTCGTGGTTCTGCGTCTCGCGTTGGCGGTCGATCAGTACATCGGTTCCGTGACCGTAGGCTCGCAGGAGCATGGCATCTTGGTCAATCTCGTCCTTCGTCAAACCCGGTCGTCGATAGATGGCCTTTAACAGCGTGTTCGTAATGCCATCCGTGAAGCGGACAAACTCCAATTGAGAGTCAACATTCCATTCCGGCCGCAGTTCTCGCACAAGCTTCCGGGCAGATGCATCTGAGTCTTTCGGATCGAAGTCGAGCGGGATGAATCGTACATAGACCGAGGCCTTGCCGTTAACGCCGCTGGGTTGGATGTTGACTCCCATCGTAGCTTCAGGCTCTGTCCTGCCGACTCAAAGCTGTGGTGTAGATGTGCCAAGGTAACGATATTGCATTTCAAGATCAAGAGCGAGAAAGTCGAATCGAGGCACCAGTGCCTCTAAACTTCGTCGTAGGACAGCCAGGTAGAATCCGCGTCTGTTTCAAGCCGACCAGCGGTGAAGCGAAGTTCTCATGAATTTCGAATCTAGTTTTAATATTTTTTGCTCGAAATCTTCGTTCCTCTCACCAGTTACAGTGTTCAATCGAACAGACAAACAATCAGTAAAAATATCCACGAAATGTTCTGGAGGGCGGTTTGGCTGTTGCACAGGGACGGACGTCATTCTGGAAGCCAAGTGCTGGGATACCAATGGTACCTACCTGTCTGGCGGGGGTTATCAGATCCCAGTTATCGTGGACCCTATGACATAATGTGCCAGGAAAGAGCAAGCGACAAAGAGTCACCTAAATGTTTTTTTCTAAGAAAGACTAGTGACCACAAGCCTATCAATTCCTAGCATTCGTTTCTGGCCGGAATAATTGACCAAAGCGCAGATGTGTTCGCTGGTGCAACGCCAATCTGGCACCATGGAGCACAAGTCTCGTCGCCGTTTGGTTCCTCCCGTATCGGTGACTGTTCCTGCAGGGTCCACCTGCAGCCCGTTAAAGATACACCTGGAAGTGCAGTCCAGCTCAAGCGGCTGGCACCAGTACACAGTAGTCTGCATCTCAACAAGTTGTTACTGGCCGCTATCCCTCATCAACAATGACAAGCCCTGCGGCACTTAGGATTCTTCAGTGCAAGGGATCAAGCGGACAAAGCAGGGCCGGAAAGGAAACCACAGTGACGCGGCGTATGTTTGAAAGAACCGTTCGCAGCTGAGTTGCGAATTCAGGGGGACCTATGTTGTGCGCATCACGTGATAGCAGGTCAGAAAACAAGTTGTCCTGCAAATGATTCTGAAAGTCATTGATATCTATGATTTTCAACCGATACGGCACGTTGATGATAACACAACCTAGGTAGGCTAGCAGTAGCTGTATGACGGAATACTCCCAGTTGAGAATCGAAGTAACATTCATAAGTTAAAGAGAGGTAAGTTACGGTAATTATCTGTAAAGTTACATACTGGATTGACGAGCGTTGCGATGGCTGTCACCCTTTTGTACCTTGGTCTCTCTGAAAGTATGACCAAAAAGAAGGGTGCTTAAGGGGTGTTTTTGAGACAAACTTTTGGTGGGACAGAGGCAGCATGATTTCCCACCACCCGGATAGATCCCTTTGCAGCCCGTTCTTCCTTGAACCCATCACTCGTAAAAAGGCATCTGGAGCCTGCCGGCTTGCCTAGCCCACTCGTGTCGCCTTCAAAAACCTCACTCATCATCCTCATCATGTCGCCCATATCCCAGGGCCCGACCAACCGGCTTGAGCCATTCGGCGATCTGCTCCGACCACCCGTCCAAGATGTCGCTGAAAAACATGAGGATTCTGGAGAAGAAAAACAGGGCGGTGAACGAGACGGTTGCGATGACAGCGAACGAGTACCAGTATGTCTTGGCTGTCCAGTACTGATACAGAGGTTCGATCTGCACTGAGAAGTAGCTCGTCATGAAACTGATGGGCAGGAAAAAAACTGGTAC
>JAOYMO020009323.1:0-45636 GCA_025802455.2 Iodosphaeria phyllophila | reverse complement strand
GCCGCATGCCTCTTCATATCTTCCAGTCTTTTCTAGACCCATTCTTCTCACCAAGAAACACTTGAATGCGTTCCCTCGCCATGGCCGTCACCACAAGCGCATCCTGGCGCAAACTGCCTGTGACTTTAACTGAGCTCTGTCTTGACACTACGCTGCGCTGCGGGCAGGCGTTCCGCTGGACTAAAATTGAGGATACATGGTGCGTGAGTTTTTTGTCTCCTCAGCTCAGCTCAGCTCAACTCGACTCCTTTTTCCAGGCTCCGATCCCCAATCTAGAAATATACCTTGAGAAAAAAATGAAACCCGAAAAAGTTTAATAACAAACTAAAAAACTTACACTGTTAAAGGCACATGGCTCTTCACGGCCGTCTGATCTCCCTCAAACAAGACCAATCCCATTTATACTACAAAGCCACATGGCCCAGCACCCGAACCACCACCACCGCCACCACCGCCAACCTCATAACCGCGCTCCCAACACCGCCATCAGAGCCCTGCCAAGATGACGGCTCCACGCCGCCGCCGCCGCCGGGCGTGGAAGACGACACGGAAGCGCTGCTCAGGCACTACTTCAGCCTGGAGCAGTCGGGGGAGGCCCTGTATAAGCAGTGGGCGGCGACGGATGCCAATTTCCGGAAGAAAGCCGACCGGTTCCCAGGGATACGCATACTGAACCAGGACGCGTGGGAGTGTCTGGTTGGTTTTATTTGTAGCAGTAATAATAATATTAAGCGGATTATGCAGATGGTGAGTCTTTTCTGTTTCTTTCCTTTTTGGGGGGGATTTCTGGTATGCTTTGCTTGTGTTTGCCCTTTCCCCGCCTCGAACACTCCCGTATCTGTCCATGGCAGACGAGGGGAGTGCACAAAAGCGTGAAGAAAACACACACACACCACAACAGGAGGAAAGGGAAAGAAACCTGACCCAAAACAAAAAAAAACCCAGGTATCCTCCCTCTGCACTACCTACGGGCCCCTCATCCACCGCACCCCTGCCCACACCTTCCATGACTTCCCCCCCGCCACTTCCCTCTGCCACCCGGGCACCGAGCCCCGTCTCCGCGCCCTCGGCTTCGGCTACCGCGCCAAATACATCGTCGCCACCGCAGCCCACCTCACCTCCTCCGTCCCGCCCAACTGGCTCACCAACCTGTCCCGCCACCCGGTGCGCCTCCCCGGGCGCCTGGACTCCGACAAGCCCGTCATCAGACCCACCACCACCTACCGCTCCGTGCACGCCAAGCTGCAGACGCTGCCCGGCGTCGGCCCCAAGGTCGCGGACTGCGTGTGTCTGATGGGGCTGGGCTGGAGCGAGGCGGTGCCCGTGGATGTGCATGTGGCGAGGATCGCGGAGAGGGATTATGGGTTTCGGGGCCCCAAGGGCGCCGCGTTGACCGGGGCGAGGTATCAGGAGTTGGGGGAGTTTTTTCGGGAGCGTTGGGGTAGGTATGCTGGGTGGGCGCAGAGTGTGGTTTTTACGGCGGATTTGAAGAGTTTGGGTGCGGGTGCGGGTGCGGAGGAAAAGGGGGTGGCTATGGCTGGGGTGGTGAAAGAGGAGATGAGTGAGGGTGTGGCTGTGGGGAAGGAGAAGGAGAAGGGGAAGGGGAAGGGAAAGGGTCGTAAGAGAAAGGTCATGATTGCGACTACTGCTGTGGTCGGTCCCAGTAGGGTGGAGACGAGCGAAGAGATGCACGACCCACAGGTCGCGGAGGTCGTGGTGTCTACGAGGAGATCCAAGAGGCTGCGACGAGGTTGAGGATACGGCACTGCGGAACGAAGATTCTTCCTCGGATTTCCTCCAAAATACGGAAATGAAGATCATGGATTCCTAGGGCCCTCGACTGCGTCCTGATGCCCGGAAAATAGGATCTGCCAAACGAGACCCCCTCAAATACGGGAGATGGTCAAATCTAGGTCCCTGGATGGCAGCAACCCAAGATACTTATGGCTCGAATCAGGCTTGTTGGAACTGGAGTCGCATAGCACGATCAAGGGTGTCCCGAACAGTCACGATACCATGATTTGTTTCCCTCGGCGCAGCGGGATCTGCCTAGGTGTCATGAGTCCGTGAAAGTCCGGGTCAAGACTCCCTACGCTATGGCGAAATAACGAATCCATGTGAACCACTCTGGATACGAGAGTGAGGACGTCACGGTGCGGAACAACTAAGCTCCCTGGTATACCCTTCTATGATGTCCAGTTATAAAAGCTGAACGTCTGGCTTTTGACTTGTGTGGTTGGCTGCGTCGATGCTGCGGCGTTGGCACCGAAGGGGGATACTGGCAGCAGACATGAGAGTTGCTGGGTTTTCAGGCAAGAGAACTACCGTGATTCAATTCCTGAGCTACCAATACAGGGCCGTGGGAGTTACTTGCTGCTCTCAAGAGCAAATCTCCAGCCGATGGGATGGATATTGGACCAGGTAGACAAGCGCGGCATACGCGACGCGGCTACTACGGGGGTGTGCAGTGATAACGGACGCACGTTAGCGAGTAGCGGTCCCGTCCATGAACTTACTGCTACGCGGATTCACAAGCGAAGAATAGCACGACCGCGCACAAACAATCCTCTCTTTCACCTGCTCTATTGAATCATGGCAGGGGCCTGGAAAGGGGGGAAGATAGACCGTCTGGGTGTGGTACTTGCGAGGCCCTTTCCGTCTTGTGGTGTAGAGGTGCGGAGGGCGGAGACCGCTTTGGTCTAGCGTGATTGGAGAGGATGGAAGGACTCTGGGTCAAGTATCTGAGACCGGCGCCACCGTCCGAGCCATCCCTCACCCAAACCACTCGGGCCGTCGTGCGGGGGTTAGATATTTTGGCTACCAGTGTGGGTGTACTGTAGTGCAGCAACACCAGCATTGGGCTCCGCCGTAGAGTTCGAACTGGTAGTGAGGAAGACACCGTGTGCCAGCCGTGAAACGCCGGGCCTCAATGCCCGCGTTCGGCCATGGCTTGGAGATACTGGGGAGCATAGGTCATCGACGACGAGGCTGCAGTATAGACTGCCCTGGACATTTTGCAGTACATCCAGGGCAGTAGCCAGGAAAGATAATACCATGGCAGCGAGGATTATCACGACGTAGCTGGAGCCTGATGGATTTTCAGGGCGTGATTGCTCCAGGAGCTCAGCCTCCAAACAGCACCAGAGTGGGGCAGAAACAAAACATCGCCCTCATCGCCTCTCGCCTTTTGGCATTTTAGTTGGCATTCTGAACATCTACCACAATGCAGCCCCTATGTATATACAAGCTTTCTCAAGAGCCTCGAGATGTCCTTTCCTCCTTTTCATAAAAGCAGCAGTAGTACACACGCTTGAGTACTCACTCCCCTTATCTCCACTATGCGCCGTTACCACAGTCCTCACCATCGCAAATAAGCCATGTTAGTTTCCAACCAGCAGCTTCTGGCCGTCCCCGCCCCTGCCCTGGCCAATTTTCTGCTGCAGTTCGGACTTTTGCACACGATTGGAATTGGGGAGTGTGATCAGGATGCGTAGGATATGAATATGAATGGGCGTAATGACATTGGGCGGTTCGCTGTCTCGCGGACAATAGACCTGTTTGTTTGTTCGTTTATTTCTTCTAGCGACGTGAGCGCACGTGCTGTCGCTTTCTTGCTCGTTTATTCAAGCTCCTACTTGTTCAACTCCAAAATTATAGGAGGATATTTACGGTACGATGACTGGCAGCCGAACATATGCTAGTGTTCTCCCGGGTATTTCTTATGCGCAATTTCTATTGAGGGAAAAGTACTGAGCGGATACCACAAGAGCATGGAAAGTGATGAGCAATGTATATTCCCAAAGCCTTGGCCAGCTCCGCGAGCGAAGTCTACAACTGAGAGGTGAGATCTTACGAAGAGGCTCTCCCGGTTCTGCAAAGCAAAGTGAGAGAAACCGGGCATGAATGACGAGAGCGTGTCATAACGTCACGTTAGGAACGACCCCGGTTCCAGTCATGCCAACAAAATTCGGAATTGCCAGGGTGGATGAGAGGGTTCTCTCTACACGATCGGCCATGCCATAGTCGTGGTAAGAATTTGCTGACCTTGCAATCATACATCTCGCAGGAGACCAGTCTCCAGATGCCGGCGACTATAAAATCACGATGGATGGTTTTTATAGTATCATTACTGGTAATACGAATATGCGGGCTAAGATTGCAGAGAGCGTGGATGAGATTAAGCTTCGAGCGACGATCTCAACCTGCATAGAGTGCTACCCTGGACCAGGGGGAGGGGAAAGGGGTCTGAGCAATTACCGAAGTACCGAAGGAATCCTCCAGGTTCTGTTGCATGAGTTGTTTCTCTTTCCAGCGAGACTCACTATCGAAGAATCTAGTTGAGGGATTTGTAGTTTGAACATTGGGATGTTAGCAAAATTTCAAACACATCATAGCACGGTGTGCCTAGGAAAACACAATGATTGTCCATTCCTCACCATACGTTCCAGGGATCGCCCTTCTCTCTTGCTTCCTCATTATGTCGTGGGATCCATTCTTCGGAGTTTGATCGTGTTCGAACTCCAAATCCTACTGCGTTTCTTCTCAGTAGGCAATAGCTGTCATGGGTAGCAGCGCACAGAGTACTGGCCATACTTAATTATCCATGGTCAACCATTTAGTGATAAAGTGAATTGCAATTTTCTTCTAATTCCCCTGTCGATTACCGGTATGCCTGATCCGGTCCGGATAAACAATACGCCAGGTGTTCGGCTTCAGGGATTCCCGAGTGGCAACTACACCATGTCTCTTTACATCATTGATTCATTTCATTCCGGTACTCTGAGTCCCTTCAAAGCCCGGGCTGCCGACATTTGCTATCAAAAACCCTGTGTCCCGCCAGACGGTCAGCATTCAGGTAGGGTGGCGAGACAGCAAAGTCTTCCAACTACGGGGCTCCCGCTACTAAGATCATACCAAATCCCGCAGCGAGATGCGTCCCGCCAGAAGGCCAACCTGGTTTGAGCCCCCTAGAAGAAAGGCGTGTCGGTATGAGGTCCCCACGAGTGAATGCAGCCCTCTGAGGAAGATGGGGCAGCGCAACCATCCAAGTCCACTTAATGAGACGGGATGATGTAATTCACTGCGGTAGGGCAACCCGAAAGAATCAGCCGTGAAATTAGATGTCAAGTCCATGTGGGTGAACCTATCCTTGTGACCCAGGATTTTTGGGCGCGCCCTTGCTGACTCCGGGTGGCATGCATCATGACACAGCGAGTGTTGAAACAAGGGTTCAACAACGGGGCCCTGCGCGTGTCACTACGGAGCCAGGGAAGCCGTGCTACCGGACGTGGGACAGGAGGGTCGGTAATCCCAAGGTGCGGGGATCCACCCACACCAGGACAGCCAATCGCCCGCACACCAGAGGGTCCCTGGACTCTGACAAGCGACCGGTTTTGCCCATGGTTATCCACCCATCCGACCACACCGGCACCGTGTCTCCACGATCCGGTGTATATACTAGCGGCGGATATAATCTTGGAGATGTGTCCCAATACCTTGGTGAGGTAATATTAGAAATAGTTAAAGTCTGCCGGCATACGCACAGGGCGGAGCGGCAGGATGAATGGAAAAGAGCAAAGGCGATCCGGCAATAGACATCAGCAACGGGACATGCGATGGGAAAGGGGGCAGTAATGCTGGTCGACAATATGCATTTGACTCGGTGAGACAAGCTAATGAGCTAGGGATCCGCGCGGGATTGACGTCATTCAGGGTCCTCGCTGACAGGGGACGGGCGCACGACAGGATACCGACGAGGGGATGGTGATTGGATCACAACACCTAAAGTGGCAATTTTGTGACGCCCTCGTCCCGGGCCTTAGTGCCTGAGGCTCAAAGCGGAGGAAACAATGGAGTTTGAAGGACGAGAGCGAATATCCCTTCTGTTAGCTGTGTGCCGTACAGCACACTGTATGATGTGCAATCCAGGTTTCCAAGCAGCGTGTATCGGTATTAATTAATACCCCTAAGCTTACTACTAAGCGCACATCTCACATCCAACGACGAAGCCGAATCTATTTGGAGCTGCACCACGCCATTCCGGTTCTTGTGTGGCGAAAACGTCGCCTGGCGCTTGGGATCCAAGCCTGCCAGAAACATTTCGAAGTCATTCTTGGGGCGTTTCGATTTCCGTTCTCCCGCGCCAGCCACTGGAGCAGGAGGTACGTTCGTAGGCAGCGGGGCAAACGGTCACGAGGTATCAGGCGTCCTGCCGCTAGCCTTATGGGGCAGCTGAACCGATAAATCAAATGTCGAGAGTTAAGCGAGGAGTACTCTCCAGGGATACCTTCATACCGAAGCTGGGGGCAGGCAATGCGAACCCCTCTAACTACACACATTGCTTGCCCGGCTATTCCCCGTAGTTGTAGTAACGAGCTAACTCACCCGTGTTGTCATCCTCTGGAAGGGTGCGAAGGCGAGGAGGGGTACTAGAAGAGATGTGAGAGATTAATTGGTGAGATGTAGTCATTGTGCATAACCATACATGCCTCGGTGTGTGCGGAAGCAAATAGGAATTAGGTTGTATTTATTTTCCTCAGTCGTACACGATGCCCTTAAAATATTACGGATGGCATGACGATTCATTGTCACTGTATGAAATACGTACCATATGAGACCTAGGACTTGGTAGAATCCAAGGTACCGGTACTATACTACCCCAGGTTCTCCCCGTAAAACGGATCGACGCTGGGCCCCATCTATCAGCCCCGTGCCCACACCTACCAAAGGCAAGCCCTTAGGGCGGAAGCGCCAGCATTGTGTTCCAACAGAAGCTCTCACCTGGAGCGCGATCGATATTGGTTTTGACGTGGGTGTACGCATCTAGAAAAAGACTCATGTGCGATGACGACTACGGTGACAGGAGTGAATCTGGTTTGGTGATACAGATGGCACCACACCTGGACAGAAAAATAGCCTTCTTGGCATGGGAAGAGCCGAGCCGAGCCACCGCTCCTCATCGACCAGCTGAAGAGGTTTTGCTGGAATCTTACCATATCCTCCAGAGATCATCACCTTGTTGTAGGAACACAGGAAGATTGCACAAGAGATTGATCACATCAACCCCTATTCTGGATAATGCCGTCTTGTTTGAGGTTTATTTAAATGTTCATATTGAGATTCTGGCAATGAGGCCTTCTCTCCTGTCATTATTGTATGTCTTAGCGAGTGTGTATACTCCGTGGGTGTTAAGCCCACCCGGCTGGCATATCGAGCAAGGGCCGTGAATAATAGTAATACATATAGTATAAGACTTCACCGATCACGTATCGGCTTTGCTTGTAAGCCGAAACATTGATTGTAAGATCATTCCAGTATAACCCAAGCGTCGAAGCGCCGCAATACTGGTAGCAACCCCATCCCATCATTTCCGCTTCAGCAGCACGTTAAGTGCTGAACGAATATGTAAGTGTGAGAGCAATGTGTCTCTCCAAGCCCGTAAAACGAAACACGCTCTTCGTAAATCCCGAAAAAATGATAGAACACCGGAACGCCGTCTGAGGGTATCTGCAGCATACGTGTCTCCCATGAACATGCCCCTGTGCCGCCTCAAGATGCATAACCGAACAATACAAGCCGCCCCCAAGTCATGAGCGATAAAAACGAAGTAGAATGCGTGACCTGACTCCACTTTCCCCATCTATTGTGAAACCAAACACCGTTGTCGCCGTATACATCGCCAGCATTCCAGGTAAACCCAATGCTGACATTGCCGATAATGAACCCCCCTCCTGCCCAGGCTTTTCTTTTCATATCCCAAATCCTCGCTTGAGCCCATCATGAAAAGTCTAAGTCGCTTTCGTCCGCCAAGTCGAGTATGAAATCGCCATGCGTAGAAGTATCATGTCGCATTTAGAAGATTGTGTTAGACTGAAACCGCGTGAAATTGTTAGTCGGAATCTTGGTTGTCGTCCGGTGACCCGACGTCTGATTTGCCCTCATTCTTGTGGACTTTTCGATGTCTTCGCAAATTCGATACCACTGAGAAATTTCGCCCGCATCCCTCAACTTCACAAGCAAAAGCTATTACACGATATTAGTTTAGATTTCAGTACTGTACATCAATGAGAACTTACGCTTTTCGCCAGTATGGCTGTACATGTGAGTCTGTAGTGAGCTGGGTCGTGTGAACCGTTTGTCACAGACCTTGCATTTGTGCTTTTTCTGCGTGCTGGATGCGATCTTGGAGCTGAATTGGCCCATCATTGATTGTGGCGCGGGTGGCGGTTGGCTCATCAAGTTAGGTCGGGGAAGGGTCCTCGACGAAACGGATTCAATGTCAGAGCCAGCTGTCGAATAATCGCTCACAGAAGAATCTATTGAACCAGCATAGTAGGTATTGTGATTACTGCTGTAATTGCTGGCTGATGAAATAGATGAACTACTTGAGTGAGTCGACGGAAAGCCATATGAATCAGCTGATCCGCGCGACCTTGTGCCCGCGGGCGGATAGATTGCTCTAGGTGTTTCTTGGCTCATAGCCAGCATGCCCTGTCCGGCGTCAAGGGCGTCCGCAAAGCTGCGTCGGTCATCGGGCAAAATTCCTCTTTGATGGAAATCAGTTAACACATCCAAATATTGAGGAAGTCGGTCGCTAAAATTGGGACGGATGCAATACGATAGGAAATATGAAATTCATGGCTTACGCGCGGGCATACCTTTTGCTATCAGTTTCGCCTGCCAAGTCAAAATTTGAGCGCATTGGCGCATTGCCGTAACCCGAGACGCTAGTGTCAAAGGGTGAGGACGAGGTAGAGTAGGTCGCATGAACTGGCGACGTCGTTCCTGAGCTGGCATAGACAGAGTCCACATACGCAGCTGAAGACGTCGGCATGCGGCTCAGGCCTATGAGATCTTGACCCATACTGAGTAAGCCCCGCTGTCCGTACATGTCCGCTGTTGTGAGAGTGCTACTTGGTGAAGCAGTCGTAACGGGCATGTTCCCATACGAAGCCATCGCCGAGTTGCTATGTACGCTTGCTCGGTTGGCGGCATGTTGCTTGGAGATAGCGTCAAGCCCTCCTAAATTCGCGTTCATCCCATGGTGAAAGAGATTAGGGGCGCTGTGATGTGCTGTAGGCTGATGATGTTGCGGTTGTTGGTGCGCATGGTGATGTTGTTGTTGTTGTTGTTGTTGGGCTGCCGACCCCGCAACCCATGGGTTGGTGAACTGCGGTGCGTTGGAATAGGAAGCCATGTGGTTTGGTGACAAAGCGCCGAGTTTGTGTTGTTGATGGTTGTCTAACGTCATGGTCATCATCGATCGCGGTAAACAAAGTGCAATAGGCGCCGCAGCGCAAGAGAAATCGAACGCCTGCTAGCCGTTGTGGACTATGATAGACAGTCGTATCCCGGGTCGGGTTGAAGATCAAATGCAAAATCCCGAACGGGTGAACGGGATGAAGTCAGACCACCGAATCCAGAAAGTGATATCCGCGTTCGAAAAGGAAGACCAATAATGACTTGTGGAGGTGGGATCAGCAATTTTTAAGTGTTCGGCAAAAAAAAGTCTGAGCCAGAGTGCGCCCAGGGGTAACACTGCAGAAGGCGGTTGTGTACAGGGTCAGCTGGTAGAAGTATTGTATGCAATATATTTTTTTACTGTCGCGCCTGGTAGTTTCTTCTTTCTTCGTAGTCGACAAACAATATGGAGACTATCCCTAACAGGGCCGGAGTACTGCTGACAGCTGCTGGACTATTATCAACTACTGACTTCTCAGTAACACAGTCCTGTCGGTAGGTGTAGTTTGAATTATGAGCCTTGAAGTGACAGCGCTTGAGTCTGGTGATGAAAAGAATAACCCAATATGTGGGCAAAGGGTGTCTAATTCGACTGCAAGCGCTCAAGTAAATTGATAGATCATGGAGCTGCGTGGCTCGTTTCGTGACTGAACAGTATAAGATCAGCAACGGCCACAGATTTCACACGTCTTAATAGCTATGAACTGTGTAAGCCCGAGACTAGCGGAGAAGGGGATAAGCCGTGCGGATGCGGGTCTCATACAAGGTATTATGTGCTTCAAGGGCAAATTGGTTTGCATAAGAAGGGCTGTAAGTCTTAGAGATGGTGTAACGAGGATGCCTTTTTGCAGAGAATACCTAGCATAACGATATGGAATTGTGGATGAACGTATCAGCTTTAAGGCGGATAAATGCCGTACTGTGGAGAATCGCCCGGCTCAACGACACCCTTGTCTCGCACGGTATACTTAGCCGGGGCCGTAGATACTAAATGGAAAAGTATTGGCTGGCGACCGTATTCAACGCTCCTAGGGCCAGCAAGACAATGGTCAGAAGGACCAAAGAGGCAGAGAGAGAGGCTGGCACGGAAGGCCAAGTCTCCACACAGAATGAGATGGACTACGGCGAGGAAGGAGAGAAATGTCAGCATAACGGGACTGCCAGCTGGTCGTCTAGTATCTTTCGATCCAAATGTCGGGTAACTTGATACATTCAGACCCAAATCGAGTTGTGGAGTATCTGTTTGGGTTGTGAATTGGGGTGGTATCGAGACAGCAAGGTTAGCAACTCCGTGCCGTATTGCTTTGGAAACCCCCTGTTGAGTCCGAAGACCATGACCCCCTCCCCGGCAGGCTTTGGTGTTAGCGTCCGCCACCGATGCGGAAGCCGGAGAGGGTGAGGGTGTGAACGACGCAGGGTCTGAGGAGACAGGGCCATAAAATTGCAGTATGAAAACCTCCCTTGTTGCTTCCCGCACAGACCTGACTTGGCGGACTGGCTGGTGATTGACACCGTAGATGTCCACTTGTCAGGGTCTTCAATGTGGAGGGTGGTGGAGCTTTGCCCTCAGCTTCCTGTCCCTGCCGCATTTTCTGTCGTGACGTGTCTTGCGACTGTTTCCGTCACTCATTCCATAGCACGGTAACCACCTTTCTGTCTATTCTCCCTACTCTAGACAACCTCTCATCCGCTGCCCAATATCTCCTTGAGGTTTAACCGAAGTCGGTTGCTTGAGCATTATCTGTAATTGACCGACATTTTGCGCATCACGAATTTGTCGTGTTCAAGGCTCAAGAGGTGAACTCAGCCACATTAAGTAAACGCAATTCTGAATTATCATAAGACAAAAGTCTCAAGTGCAGAAAAGAAGATGCGACCAAGATTGACTCCAGTTTGAACAACTACTGATTTGGAAGACGTACTGTTGTCCTGCCTGCTGACAGTCCTCCATATTCCACCATGCCCCCACCAACATCCGGGAAATGCGTGCCGCCTTTTACAGTGTGCGTCAAAGATGTCAAACCACGACTCTTGTCAGTTCCTGTCACTGCTGGTTGACTCGACCCTGGCTCAGGCTACGTCAGTGGATGCATCGGGCACACAGCGACGGTTGCCAGTGGCGCCAAAAGTTAGTGGGAGAACGTCCCTTGTCGCACAGATATAATAAGCAGCTTGATCCTTGGTTGACTACCTATGTCAGCCAAGACATTTCAGAGGTCCACCGTTGCAAGGATAATGCCAGCTCAGGGTTCAGCGTCAACCGCACCGGTGCCCTCGATAGCTCTTGGTCAACCTACCAGTTAGCGGCTCGCCTCATTACCATCACGGAATTGACCGCTTGTGCTGTCTGAACTGGCACCAGTATCGTTACATCACAGGCATTCCACAATCGTCCTAATAGAACAACCCGCCATTCATGTCCGAACGGGTCGTCGTCTTAGGCAAGTGCCTATCTGGGGTTAGGGGCATTTGTGGTGCCTCGCCAGGGGAACAGCTCTTCCCAGTCATAAGGCACTGGTGCACTGTAAGCTCAGGCGTTGTTACCAGTCTCGCAACTTCGGAAACTCGGTTCTCCCACATTGGTTTCACTGTATATTCCAGTATGCTGTGAGATTGAATGCAAGTTCATACGTTTAGTTGCAATCGTCTTATTTAAATTCTACAAAATTAACGGACATCCCCGTATTTAATGAGGATAGATTGGCTTCCCGCATGAGTAATAATCGAGGGGCTGTCCCCGGTTCACTGAAGCTTTGCAACAGCAAAATGAAGAATCCCATATCTAGCCGCAAGTCTAGTGGGTATCTTTTTGTAAATACCGGTTTTGCACGTACGTTTTCTTGCCATCATAGCAGGCTCATTGGCCATGGGGTATTGGACAATCAATTAATAGATATCAATCTTTCCGAATTCTTGCCCCGTATCAATAATTTTTCCCTAGTCGTACTCTGCCAGAAGAAGCTTCATAAACATCTTCATATCAGGGTAACCATGCCGGATATCCACGCGCTTGAGTATAATCATCAATATAGTTTGAGACTAGGTGAAGTGGAATCAATGTCGGAAGATACTAACTATCGTAGCATAAACCCAAGAAACGGTCTAGCTGCTACGTGTCCCGGTCGAAAAAGTGCGTAACAACCCGGTCTGATGGGCTGCTCTACTGTTCATTCAATTCTTTTGAAGCCTCTCTTTACTCCATCGGATAGGATATAATTGTGGAATAACTCAATATTCCTCCAAGGGACGAAGGGGCTGTGGCATGTCTACTGGCAGGGCTGCGATTTCGACTGGCGAGTGGAATGACGAACAATTCATCTTCCGTAATTTTGCTCGATAAGAAATGATTTACAATTGGGTATTTACGGTGCATATACTATTCTACCTCCCATGACCATGCCCCGGCAAAATGTAGTATATTACAGTACTGGTAGTGTAATAGGTCCACCAGGTAACGAAGCAAGGACGGAAAGTCTGCATTCGAGTATGGGTCATCATACCTATGTTTTGCGGTTTGGAAACAGCATTGTGTCGTACTTCTCCGGCGAAATCCAAAATGGTTCATCGATAATCTGCCTAAGATAGTGGAGGTACGAGCGAGCCAACCGCGCTGCAGCTTTGTCGGACCGGGAGGCGGGATGCAATGGAAAGGCGACAACACCGGATAGTGCATACCGGTAGAAAGAACGCCAACCTCATTCAACTCATCCTACCTCAGTATCAATCACAGTATGCACGAACCGGGGGCTATCCCATAACCATTCCGGCATGACATGGTTTAGACTATAACTATCGAAAGATACTGGGTCCTTTCAAAATACAATGTCAGAGCTGAGAGATGGTGTATCTCAGGGCTTCCGTCTGTGTGACTCTGTTTCCCAAGGCAGATGCGATAGGATCCATGGCGTTTCTCGGCTTTCCCAGTTCCCGGGGCTAGCGGTTTGAGCTGGGACGGCCCGGGGGAACCTTCGGTCGATTTCCTGTCGGGATCGAATTACCGTTGTGGTTGAGCGACAGACAGTGACAGGTTAGCTCATACCAAGATCCGTGGCTGGAATTTTCTCGATTTGTTTTTCATGTTTCGCCCTTTGGAAATGCTCTTCTGCTTGTCTTCTTGATGGGGGAAACAGTACTTGAGGATGCACAATTCATAGCGTCGGTGTAGATAGTCTACACGACACACTTTTAGACCTTTTGTACCATCGTCAATTCGATGCCGGTACCGGCACGGTGTGTTTGGGTCGGAGTCAATGGCCGAGACATGAACCTTTATTGTTTTGTGCAGTCTTCCGGTACTGGTCAGAACCGATCACATTAGACCTGACTACAGATCAATGTTACCTGTTATTTGTGGCGCTGGATTAGCTCCCGGAAATACGGGATGTATCAAATACCCCCGAGCCTCAAGACCCTGAAAAGAAGCATTCGCGGTTGTCCTTTTTCACAGTCGTATTTGGAGTTTGGGAGTATACCCTGGATGTTTGCATACGGTACGTACCCCTGCCGTACCGGTTGATGGAGGACAACTTGCAATCCTTGCCGTGCCGCCTTGAACGCTTTGCAGTCTGCTTGACTCGCTTGTTGTGCTGGGACCCATCCGATACGCACGCATTTAGCGTCTTAAGAGATGACGAGCATCGTAAGTACTTGGAGATGGCGGATTTCGATGCTACGTCTATAATATCACGTGACTTAGCTCATGATCTCGAATTCCGCTCTGCTCTGCTTCGTACAGTCAACTCATTAGGCGAATTCTCTTGTATAGTGGGATGAATTCGTTATCAACGATATCTGCTCGAGTACTGGTATCAGCGCTCCATGGGCGTGGTTCAAGCGTCTCAGTCCTCAGACTGGAATTCTGATGATACCTACCCGTGCCTACAGGAACAGAAGGACTCAATTAGCATTTTACCTATTTTGAACTCTTGGCAGATGCTGCCTACTGTACGGGTACAGTCGCTGCATGCCCGCCAAATCGCAGGGTGGCGGCTTAAATTACAGCGAAGAAGAGCCGGTGGCGCCCGGCAAAACGGAAAGCGGTCTGTCTGCCTAGCCCGCAAGGCTTAGTCTAGCTTAACCGTTGCCGTGGAATCCGTCCATGAACTTTGGCTTCGAATATATGCTGGTGGCTCAGAAAATACTCCGTTGCGATAGATGCACTGTTGGATTTCGAATTTCGATATACGTTGGTATTCGTAATAATATCAGCGCAATTAGGCTATGTATTCCCTTCGCATAACTGGTGATGATGAATGTTGCTTGGGTCCTACAGGGGATTGGATGAGAGAAGCACCAGGAGGATTTTCAAGCTCCCGCGCCCCAAACTGACAGCACCGTGTTTCTGGCGACATATGATACCGTACCCGGAAGGCCTTGCTAACTTTCGCTTCACAAAATTGGGTCGTAAAGCCTTCACGGTTTCAACAGTTGCGCGTCAAGGCTGTTCCACTCATCCGCCGCGCATCTCGCACGGCGGCGGGACCCAGCGCCGTTGAGTTAGGCTACCAACGGTTCCACCTTTTCTTCCAATCGCGTTCCCGCTCCCGCTTTAAGACATAACCATTTAGCGTACAGTAGAATAAGCTCGCGCCAGTGTGGATTTCTAGTGCTAAAAGAAGGACTAGTGGCAAGATGAACTCCACCGCTGAAGCGCTTAACCGCCATTGTTGTTGCCAAGCGGTAACCTCCTGCAGTTGGATACTGTGCACAGTAGGACTGCTAATAAGGCACAGTCCACAGTTCCAGGGGCGAAATGACGGTGCCAAAAGGCTCAGAGGCGCTTTCTGCGCATGTGCCGTGCCGTGCGGCAAGATCCCCCACATCGAGCAGCCTTCCCGGTCACGATGAGTACCGTGAATACGTAAGTGGCTTTCTCGTGACTGTGTCTTTGGGTGGTTGCTACAGGGTTCGAGCGGTACTGAGTCATTTACTTCTTTTTATTTTATTTTTTTGACTTAAGTGTTGTCCGTTTTACCCACATGGTTTGCCACATCATCAGAGTATCAATCTTTCGAAGAAAGAAATGCGGTGACTCTGAAGAAACTTATCGACTAATATCTTGCGAGTCGTCAGTATTGGACATGGCAAACAGCAGTGTGATACCGTATCGGTAGAAACGCCAAACTATCTGGGACCGAACCGGGCACCGTGGATGCTAAGAGAAATCCCCCAACACGCCTGCATGCAAGCCCTCTGGAAATTAGCCTGCCGTCCTGTGCCTGGGTACGGTCTCCAAATCAACGCTGCCGAAACGGTATTCCGATCTTGCTTATTTTGAGATGTCCCCCCGTTTCCGGTAATAGCGCAAGATTTCGGTCTTACCAATCCGATTTTCCGTGCCGTGATTCCTTTTTCTTATCGCTCAATACACATAGAACAACTGAGGGTCACGCAGAATATTGACCGTGATGCCTCCGAGACTAATTGTTAATTACTAGCCTACACTAACTTAGATCGTACTTTGCTATTGCTCCTGTGATAGTTGATAAGAAGGAAACATAGGATTCTGTCATAATTGCCAAGAGTTGGGGACAATTATGCGTGGTTGGGATGCTTGACATTCTGACAGACAAATTGGGGAACGTATGAAACAGATGGCGAGAGCGCGAGGCTTTCTCGTCTGGGTCTAGTCCAGCAGAATGATGAGGAACACCTATAACCTTTGGAGAATTTAACAACGTGTCTTAGTAAAGTAGCAGTAATCACAAGAGATTATGTGATTGTTGCACTCAGAGCCCTGTTTTTCCCTGGACCACGGCCCCATCCGCTCTTGGCTCGAGCCAGTATTTACAGCAACTGAGGTAATGCGATGGCATGGAGCCTTGCGAAGACCCTGGGACAGACGCGGGTTTCACCACACCACCTGGCTTAGCTCCTGAACGGCAAATATTCTGTTTAAGTAGAGATCTGCGCAGTCTCCATAATATAGAGTTGGAGTATCCGAGCGTGTGGACGCATCCGGTAATCGGGATATACCATACACCACGACTGTATCCGGAAGTCTGCCTAGTACCAGTTTTGATCGCCGAGCAATCCATTGCATATCCTCGAGAAGCCCGAACGGTGGGGGGCATCAGGACCCTTCGGCGGATAGACTAAATCACGTACCTGTAATGACTCCAAACAGGGGCAGTGCGTGATCTCTCAGGCAATTTATTCAAACAATAAATGCGTCGAATTCACGGTAAGGGGGGAGGAAAACGGTATTGTAGAAAATGTGGGATATTTGATATACCTGGCCCCCATATGATCAATATTAGTATGGTATACAAGGCCATCTCATAAGATTAGGCCGAGGTTGTAATTATGGAGGCAGAGACGACCTCAATACTAGCGAACTCTCGAAGAAGCTTCATCTCGGGAGAAATACATACCCTCGCTTACTCATCGCCCTTGTTTATGGCTTTGGGGGTTTTGTTCGGTCAGGTTGAAGAGTGTGTATCAGCGTGCAGGCTTTACGGCATGGCATGCAGCCAAATAACTTGAATCCTGACCTGGTTCGTAATACTTACTGGTGAAAAGTGTTATGCCCCTCGTCGCCAGAAGAACACCCAAAGCAAGACCAAGTCTCTGGGTCTTATCACGATTCATCACTTTCAAGACCTCTCTGGTTCGAAAATGTTGAAGAGCGAACGCCGGTTTACTAACTTCCTAAAGACGTGCAATCAACGAAACGCTGTGCCATCCAGTTTCCCCGATTGATAAGCATTCATGTTTACCCGCCAGAACGGCTAACCAGACACCGGTTCGAGCCCTGGCGGGTAGTGGTAATTCAGTGCGACGTGAGTCGCTGGAACAAAAACTCGAGTCAGTTAAGGTTTTGACATATTGGACAAAAGGAAGAATAGACTGGACATTGCGGAACGATTTGTAGCACCAAAATGGTTTCAGTCGCTTTTCGACTTCCTAACCTCACTGAAACTCAATTTGTGGGCAAGTTGAGAGCGATTCAAACCTATATTTCCAAATGTTGTACGCGGAACGACGACGAATCTTGAACCGTATAAGATGACATTTAGCCTAAACCTTTTTTCTGGAAGCCCAACGGCCTACTTGGCTGGCCAGCATTTTAGATCGTGTCCGCTTAAGCGACGTCTTGAAGGTGAAGCTCTCTCATCAACCAGCGAGGCGCTACGGCTGGCCCAAAGATGGCGTAAAAATGAGAATCGTCGTGCTAACTGTTGTTGAAAGTACCGGCAATGATCCCTTTGCGAGCTCTGGTGCCCTCGCATTAAACGCAGACAACAGGCCGATTCGCACATATCTCCTTGGATGCGGGCTGACTGCGATCTATATAACTTTGGTGCGATTTCTTTTGGCGGAGCGCGGCCAGCCCGTACTCGAGGAGATATTGTTGAATTCCGAAAGGTTTTCCCCAGAAGTCGTGGCCTAATTTCAATTGTACTCAAGCAGAATTACTCAAGAAGCTTCTCACAATGATGGGTTCCTTATATTTGTAGGGGCAGTGTTGCGCCTCCTCCCTTATTGTGAGACCGTAACAGGGGAGAGAACTACCTCCAAATGTTCAATGATGGGGTGTTCACGTGATCCTATTTCGTAGCCGTAGCTGGGAATCCTTTCGTGAGAGTTCCTCCAAGTAATCCACTTTCGAACGTGCCCTGAAAATCTGGCCAATCGTATGTTACGACTTCCTCCAACTGCAATTGCTTTGTCGTATCCGGGTGTCCGGTCCCTTCTTAGGGGTCACTGTCTCGAAGGAGTTTAGGAAGAGAAGGTCTGATCAACTCGAATGCGCCCGGAAAAAGCGCTTCGCGGGTTTTCCTAGAGGCGACGATGCCTGAGATCTCAACCACATGATTGTTCGTCGTCGAGGTGAGGACATGACGTCCAGCCACCATTCGGTTGAGTCTCTCCGTCACCGGCGTTACGACTCAGTCTCGAGTCTCGCAGGCCGGGCGGACGTTGGAATTCATTGTCCCTCGAATTGCGAGCAACTTCAATTGATGTCTTTATAAGCGCGAACGGCGGTGTGAGCGAATAAAGATGATACTGCCAATTAGCATGGGCAAAGCTAGACGAGTATGTTAAACTTGAGAAAGGGGTGGTCTTTTAAACAAGGAGAAATACTTGCAGTCTCGAAATAATGAGCTAGCCATGTATTTCCCAATTCATCAGTTCTTGAAAGAGACATCCCAGTGAAAGAGAAATGCATACCTCTAAAGGAAATCGTTTGCTTTGTTGTTCCCCTCACTTTAGGTGGCCCGGTTGCTTCGACTTCGGCATCTTGACTGTATGAATGTTCGAAGTTTCGAGTTGATCCACAAGGTCGGATTTGAGAAGATTCCGTCACGACGATAGACGAAATCTGGCCACCACGGACACGCCCATCCGCTTCCAGAAAGGATTTTCAATACCGGCGTAAGCACTAAGCGAACTGACTGAGCTCTAACGAGATCAGCCAGGACATTCCATGCATCAGGACCGGTCTAGGCTGCGTGTTGCAAGAAATCGCAATCATAGAGCTTCCTCCTGCTGGTCCTTCTCATCCGCTATATTTCCTGTTTCGTGATACGAGGATAAGGATACACCATATCTGCTTCTCCGCACACGAAAACTTGAAATGTTCGTTCACAGCGGAAGCGCAAATATTGAGATCTGGGTCAAGCTGGATACTTGGGTTGGGCGAGGACGTATGGGTTCTAGTTAAGTGAAGCCAATATAGAACTACGCAAACAGAAGATAATATCTAAGGCTATCCATCTGGAAATTTTCTGGACAAATAGCTGACGATATAGGTATTGCCGGTAGGAGGAGAGAAGCCAACGAAGAATCCAATCCATCACTACGGGTGCTGTTGACAAGGCAGATAAGTTATGGTAATCATGATGTGGATACTTCGTACGCCTGGATAGATGAATTGTGCCAGTATCTGAATTCCCGGCCAGTCAATCTCTATTGGGGATCAATGTTAGGGTCTAAGAACGTGAAGCCGAGGTGAATGCGCAAATCGGTATTATCGTGAAGCTATATGGTGGTGAGAAGAAGAAGTCCTCTATAGCCCGCAGGTCTGGCTATCTACTGTACATGTGTCCCGCGCACGAACCACACCCCTGGTGGTCTACAACCCCCCCCAAACCCTCCGGCCTGCGGAAGATCTGAGGCACTCCATTAGGAGTGAATTTGCCATCGTGGTCCTCCACGTGGTGTTGTGTGCCCCAAAAATCTAGACCAGGACCCCCCTTTCTGGGTCTGATCTCTCCCCGTTGCCTCAAATCCCAAGCATCGTTGCCGGACTGAGCCATGGATTAGGTCCAATCCCCAGCATCCGGACAAAGGCAGCATGTTTGTTCTTACACAGAGGTTTGGTCAGACCATCGGCAGCAATAGAATTCCTGCCCACATGCCTGATTTCGAAGTCGGCCGTTTCGAACCTTGTCCACGACCCACTTATACCTGATATCGATGTGTCTGGTTCGCGCCGAGTTGAGAGGATTGAGCACCATCGGTGTGGCGGCATGGATGCCTAACTCTTTCAGCAGCCCGTGTACACACATCGCCGCCAGTCCAGCCGGTGACAGGTTGATGAACTCCGCCTCCGTAGAGCTCCTCGTCACTAGTGACTGAGGTTTTGAGCTCCAGAGGACAGCACCGCCATCAAGAAAGACCACATAACCACCAGTGGACCTTCTGGAACAGACATCATCGGCAAACGACGCATCTGCGTGTACATGCAATTGAACATCTCGCGCACGGACCACATCCATCGTGGTCTACAACAATTTCTGCTCTACAAGCGCTCTGACCTCGCCGGCTTTCTCCTTGATTTATATATGCTCCAGCTCTCTTCAGGCGCCTGCTCCTCAACCTCCCATCGCGCCGAACCCTCCATCCTGCTCCACGCTGTCTTTGTGAGGCTTCAACGTCAGGGCACCTCTATACATTTGTAGTTGCACGAGGAAGAATAGGCCTAGAGCCACCTAGCTAATCTAATATACAGAATTGTGGGCTCGCAGGCCTTACCTAGTCAAAAGTGGGTCCCATCCCTCACAGTCTTCCACGTTCTCGCCCTTGTGTTGTTTGTTTGTTTTCTTGAGAACCGTCCATCCGTGATGAGACAAGCATCCCATTTTGAGAAGCAAGGTTAAGTTAAACATGGAGCGTGAAGCGGCCGAGACCCCAAGTTTTTCTGGTCTTCCAAACCAGTCTTCACGCTGGCCTGACACCGAGGCTATCCAGCAACGTTGGACATCGACGACTAGGGCGAAACACGTGAGACGTGTAGCAGGACGGAACTCGTAGCGGAATCCAAGTTGGCGGCCATCCAGGGCTTTCCTCCATAAGCGAGAGTGTCCGGGCTGATCCGAGTTGCCTCGCTTAGCAGAGTATGGCTGGTACTGAAGTTCGGTATCTCGAGATTGGTGATGCAAGGCTCGGCGAGCTTGACGATATTAATTGCCTGATCGAACAATTTCTCCGACTTCCTGAGCATGGAGAGGTCTTTGGATGGGCTCATAAGGTGTTCTTCGCTGTGGTTGGATAGCTGAGCTCCGAACATATGGGAAGCGCAATTCCAGTTGAGGATGGACGAGTTGTCAAGAAACCATAACAAGACAACACCACAATTCTTCAGCAGCCTCGATTTCATTGGTCGCATTCTTGAGCACCGGAACTGAGTAATGACACGTATCTTGTGCGGGTAGTTGCTTGGGACATAGAGTGGATGCGCGAGAGATGCGCCGGAGATCCGTACATGAGGCATCCATGACGGACCCAAGGCGAAGGGAGTCCAATTTGGCAGTGGTCTTGGCTAGGAAGTTGCGGATTTCTATCTTTTGATTGTTCGTGATGGTCGTGGAGGGTTAGAAGCCCCGTTATCTGACCAGGTTGCGGTCAATCTTGTGCGGTACTGGTATATCCCGCTGTGCCGGGTCGCACCAGGTACATGTCAGCACCAACAATATGAGGAAACTCCGAATCCTTCGGGCTGGCCGTACATTGACACTCGAGCGTGACGCTGGGAATTCTGCCGGGGGGAAGCTTCGTAATCGCCATCCTCGCACTGCCCCCAACTCACTTTTGTCGGATATCGATGCCCAGAACCATGGTCTTCGCATCCACCAGCGGGGTACTGCTAGCGAGGACCCCGTAGTTGCAAGTTGACTCGGTGTTAGAGCGTTGGTATAAGAACAGTATTGAGAACGAATCCCAGTTGCGTACTCTCTCCGAGTTCCTCTTACATGCGCTTGGTGTGAGCCAATTCCGGGGCAAATCCATTGCGATCTTATCACTCTTGATCTACTCTCTGACCGTGGGAGGTCAAAGTGGCCCAGAGCTGATGGGAGTACTTTAGAGTCGGATGCCCACGGATGAGTTGCTCAGATAGTGTGGATACCCGCGGCGGCCAACATAGGCTGTATAACTAGTGGGTTTTCCTCTCTTTCAAGACTATAAATCTGGAGAGATGAGCTCTGAGATCAATTCGGAGGCGTGTTGACACGCTCCTATTGATTCTCCATTTTCGGCGGCGTCCTTTCTTGTAATGCTGCTGCGTTCGTCCTCGGTCAGATTTCCTGCTTTGACAGCCATATACCGCAGTATTGATGTTCCTTGATGTGGAAGGATTGGTTAAATCCCACACTTCTTGATTAGGTCCTTGGAGCGGCAGTGGGATGCACAAGCATACGAAGCATACGTGTCCTACTTGAAGTTTCGCTCATGCTATCATGCTCGAAAATTGTCCGGTACTGGCTTTAGTTGGACACAAAGGAGCGATTTGTTACCCGTAGGAGGGTTCGAACCGTGAGGTCATCCAACCCGAATCCCTCTTGCACCACTTGATTTGCGGTATTGATATATACTGGTAACGATTTCTTGGAATCTTGATCGAGTCATTATGATCAGCTTGCTCATTATAATGATCGAGCGTAAGTAGATCAGCCGCGGAACCCTTGTTGTCAAGCGGCACTTTGGTTCTGTTGTTGTGTGTTACGTCTCATGCCTTTGCCAACTCGGGAAGCTTGGACGGATCGATTTACTTAGTATCCTCGATCAGCCTCAGTGAGAGACAGGTCCGAAAATTCGAGGGGACCGTGTATTGAAAATACAATTATGATAAGCGGTTTCTGATATGGTGGAGCTCTCGCCAGGAAAGATGCTTGGCGGCCATTTTATAGTGATGATGTGTGAGAAGTGGAGGATTCTGGGTTGTATTTTCTTCCCTGTTAGCTTCCCGTCTATATGGATCTGCGAGTTGGACTGACTTACAAATCCGGACTACGACTCATTGCAGCTTGGAGTTGAGTCACAAGGAGATGACAATATTCATTGGGTGGAACAAGTGCGTGAGTCAGGAACCAAGTTGACGACTAAAGTGGGACCTACCAGAGGTACAGTATCACCCATGCAAGTCCAGACCATGCAAAAGGCTGCACGATCCATTGTGAAACGTGCACCAATTTGCCGGCAGCTTGCAGCTCCCGCACCTCAAGCACGTTTCATTTTTGTCAGCGCGCCGCGTCGTCGATGTCCAACATCCAGCATCCAACGTCACAACCACCATCTCCCACCACTGACAAAGAAACCATGGGCAGTTTGTAAATCCTCGGTTACAATCGCATGCACCACAATGTCGGACGCGGAATTCGAGCAGATCCGCAAACTGCAAGCGGAGCGCAACGCGGTGGTGGCAGCCAAGAAGGGCATCGCCGGATCATCACGCGCGTCGGACAATGCCAGCGCTAACACTAAAGCCTCGCTGAACGAAGTCTCGTTCGATACGGACCTGTACTCGCGGGATGGCGAGGACAAGTATTCCGGGTACTTGCGGACGATCCCGGCGGCGGAGGATAATGACGATGATGAGATGGAGGATGTGGATGACTCGCGGCGGCTAGTCGGACAGTACACGGCGACGCGGGCGCAGATGGACGAGTTCCGGGTGGGCAAGGGCGTGGAGGAGGATGATGATCCGTTTGCGGGGGTCGGGGGGAAGAGTAATCGGATTGTGGATCGCGAGACGGACTATCAGAAGAGGAGGTTCGATCGGGCGCTGGGGCCGACGAGGACGGATGCTTTTAAGAATGGCGAGGGGAAGCAGGGGGAGGAAGGGGCGGAAGGAGAGGATGGTGAGGGGTATCGGTTGGTTATGGAGCGGAGGGAGATTGAAAGGGAAGAGGAACGTGTCAAGAGGGCGATTGCAGCGAAGCGTGAGCAGGACATGCAGAATGGAGGGAGTAAGGGCGAAGACGATGGGGATGGGGACGGGGACGGGGACGTGGTGATGGAACATGATGCTACGTTGAAGGAACTTGTAGTGACCGAGGAACCTACGACAGAGGAACCTACGACGACACGGAGGAGAAGGAAGAGGTGGGATGTTTCCACTACGGATGAGAATGAGTCGGCTGGTGCTACCAATGGGCTGGAAACTCCTGGAACTCCTGCGAGTATGACGACGACTGCCAAACGATCGCGGTGGGATCAGGCACCATCGCTGGGCCCGCCTGCTGCTGATGCTACTGCTACTGCTACTGCTACCACCAAGAAACGATCACGATGGGATCAGGCTCCGTCCGCCACACCGGTCGGCAATGCCAGCAACGGCCTTGTCACTCCGGCCCATCCCTCTCAGCTCTCTCAGCCCGGTCCTGGTGCGGCGCCCATGGCCTCATTCGGAACGGATCTAGTGGGTCCCAATGCGGCCATCAGCGACGAGGAGCTTGATGCCTTGCTTCCCGGTCTTGACCAAGGCTATCAGATCCTCGAACCGCCGCCGGGGTACGCTCCCGTTCGCGCCCCGACCCATCGTGTGACTGCTATCACTGCCACGCCTCTCCCTGCTACAGGCTTCATGATGCAGGATCCAGATTCAGTGCGACTCGGGGGCGCTCCCATGCCCAAGGAGATCCCCGGGGTGGGCGACCTGCAGTTCTTCAAACCAGAGGACATGGCCTATTTCGGCAAGCTGACAGACGGCTCAGACGAGAACTCGCTGACGGTGGACGAGATGAAGGAACGTAAGATCATGCGCCTGCTCCTCAAAGTGAAAAACGGCACTCCGCCTATGCGTAAGACTGCCTTGCGTCAACTGACCGACAACGCCCGCAACTTCGGCGCTGGTCCCTTATTCAACCAGATCCTGCCCCTGCTGATGGAGAAGACACTGGAAGACCAGGAACGCCATCTGCTCGTCAAGGTCATCGATCGTATCCTCTACAAGCTCGACGATCTTGTCCGTCCCTACGTACACAAGATCCTGGTTGTCATTGAACCCCTCCTCATTGATCAAGACTACTACGCTCGCGTCGAGGGTCGTGAGATCATCTCCAACCTCAGCAAAGCCGCCGGTCTGGCCACCATGATCAGTACCATGCGCCCGGATATCGATCACGTCGATGAGTACGTCCGCAACACCACCGCCCGTGCTTTTGCCGTAGTCGCCTCTGCCCTGGGAATCCCCGCCCTGCTACCTTTCTTGCGCGCTGTCTGCCGCTCCAAGAAATCCTGGCAGGCCCGCCACACCGGAGTCAAAATTGTTCAGCAGATCCCCATCCTCATGGGTTGCGCCGTCCTTCCCCATTTAAAAGGCCTCGTCGATTGTATCGGCCAGAACCTCAACGACGAGCAGACTAAAGTCCGCACTGTGACCAGTTTAGCCATCGCCGCCCTCGCTGAAGCCTCTAACCCTTATGGTATCGAGAGTTTCGATGAGATCCTCAACCCGCTCTGGACCGGCGCCCGCAAGCAGCGCGGGAAGGGACTGGCTGGCTTCCTAAAAGCCGTGGGCTACATCATTCCCCTCATGGACGAGGACTATGCCAATTACTACACTACCCAGATCATGGAGATTCTGCTCCGCGAATTCGCTTCCCCCGATGAGGAGATGAAGAAGGTGGTGCTCAAAGTGGTCTCGCAGTGCGCCGCCACTGAGGGTGTCACCGCCGGCTACTTGAAAGAACACGTCCTTGATGAATTCTTCAAGAGCTTCTGGGTGAGGAGAATGGCGCTCGATAAACGCAATTATCGCCAGGTGGTTGAGACCACGGTCGACATTGGCCAGAAAGTCGGCGTCGGTGAGATCATCGAGCGTGTCGTGGCCAATCTCAAGGATGAAAGTGAGGCCTACCGCAAAATGACGGTAGAAACGGTGGAAAAAGTGATCGCTGGTCTCGGTGCCGCCGATATCGGGGAACGGTTGGAAGAGCGCTTGATCGACGGCATTCTGCATGCCTTTCAAGAGCAGAGTGTCGAGGATGTCATCATGCTGAACGGCTTCGGCACTGTTGTCAACGCCCTGGGCGCGAGATGCAAACCCTATATCCCCCAGATTGTCTCCACCATCCTTTGGCGCTTCAACAACAAGTCGCCCACCGTCCGCCAGCAGGCCGCCGACCTCGTCTCTCGCATCGCCATGGTCATGAAGCAGTGCGGCGAGGACGCCCTCATGGGCAAGCTCGGCATCGTCCTATACGAATACCTCGGAGAAGAGTACCCGGAAGTCCTGGGCTCCATCCTCGGCGCCCTCCGCTCCATCGTCACTGTAGTGGGTATCTCTCAGATGCAGCCGCCTATCAAAGACCTCCTGCCCCGCCTTACGCCCATCCTGCGAAATCGCCACGAGAAGGTGCAAGAAAATACCATCGACCTCGTCGGCCGTATCGCCGACCGCGGCCCGGAGTCCGTCAACGCTCGCGAGTGGATGCGCATCTGTTTCGAGCTCCTCGACATGCTGAAGGCGCATAAGAAAGGGATCCGCCGCGCTGCCAACAATACCTTCGGCTTCATCGCCAAGGCTATCGGCCCGCAAGACGTCCTGGCCACCCTGCTCAACAACCTCCGCGTTCAAGAGCGCCAGAGCCGTGTCTGCACCGCCGTCGCCATCGGCATCGTGGCCGAGACCTGCGCCCCCTTCACCGTGCTCCCCGCCCTCATGAACGAGTACCGCGTGCCGGAGCTCAACGTGCAGAACGGCGTGCTCAAATCCCTCAGCTTCCTGTTCGAGTACATCGGCGAGATGGCCAAGGACTACGTCTACGCCGTGACGCCGCTCCTCGAGGACGCCCTCATCGACCGCGACCAGGTCCACCGCCAGACGGCCGCCTCCGTCGTCAAGCACATCGCCCTCGGCGTCGTCGGCCTCGGCTGCGAGGACGCCATGGTCCACCTCCTCAACCTCCTCTACCCCAACCTCTTCGAGACCAGCCCCCACGTCATCGACCGCATCATCGAGGCCATCGAGGCCGTCCGCATGGCCGTCGGTCCCGGCCTTGTCCTCAACTACGTCTGGGCCGGCTTGTTCCATCCTGCCCGTCGCGTCCGCACCCCTTACTGGCGCCTCTACAATGATGCCTATGTCGCTTGCGCCGATGCCATGGTGCCTTATTTTCCGGCCGAGCCAGAGGAGTGGGGGGATTTGGGCGTCGTGCTGTAGGGTCAGGGTTAGGGTTAGGACTGGGATGGGGTAGTATTGCAGGGGTGGGGGTATAAGTGAGGGTATGGGGATCCGGGTTAGGGAATAGAACGTCGCAAATGCGAATGCAAATGCAAATACAAGTAATACGCTGCTGGTTTGTCTTTACGTTAGAATTTGTTGGTGGGCTCCATATCTTCAAACTTGACAGCCCAGACAGCTGTGGGAGGTAATTGGGTTAAAGCGGCATACTGTCATGGCATGATATCACGGAAGTTAAATCATACGATTTGCTCACGTTGCGATTCACGGGACTCAAAACTGCAGAGAGCTGAAATACGACAGTCCCCTCGATGGACACGGGCTATCTAAGCTCAATGATTCTGAGCATCGAAACAATAAAGAAACAGCTCGGGTAGCATACGGTAGTTAGTACGCTTTGTATCCTCTATTATCTATCTGCAAAAACACTGCAAGGAGAATGACATGAACTGAAACGAGACTGCCATTATTTCTAAACTCCGTACACATAATTGTGAAAGCCCTCTAAATTCTCTCCAAAGCCCTCTCCCGCAGCTCCTACCTCTGCGTAAAAAAAAAAACGCCTCCCTGAAAGCACGCCATGCCATTCCACGACCAAGTTCCCTCCATCACCGCTTCACTACGAAGCCAGAAGTGGCACATGTGAGAATTTTAAGCAGGTATCGCTCCTTGCGCCTCAATACATGCCCGAAGAAACTCATACTTATTGGCTTGATACCTGATCTGGTCATCTTTCGGAAGATCCATCGTGTGTGTACCCTTATTAAACGGCATCAACAAAACATTGTGGCCTTTATTGCGCAGCTCCTTGGCCATCGTCTGTCCCTGAGCCTCCCCGAACACTTGGTCGTCGGCTGTGGTAACAATCATCATGACTGGATAGTTGCTTTCCCCCTCAGCTTGGGCGATACGGCGAATCGGGGAGTATTTCTCAGTCACCTTCTTATCCGAAGTGAACATCCCAACATACTTCTTCCCCATGGGCTTGGCTGCAAGATGACCCATGTCCGAAAGGGGCGCCTCGAGCACAGCAGCGCGGTAGGCTGTTGGATCCTCAATGATCGCTGCTTGCGTGACGAGGGCGCCGACACCTTTACCGATAATGGTCCTATGCTGTTGGTCCGTAATTCCTCTGCGTTCTAAGTCCGCACTAATGGCTGAAATGCCCTTCCAGCTATTATCTATTTTCAACCTGGTCCCCTGCTCGTAAGCACCTTTACCAAGCTCAGGGTATCCGGGGGTGATGGCAACGACATAGCATCCTCCATTCCGAATCCATTGATCGATAAGGACGGGATCGTAGGAAGCAAGATTGCGCGTCGAATACGACGGGCCCTCGACCTGGATAAGCGTTCGCATCGGCCCGCTCGCTTCTGTCACACCCGCTGGTTTAGCTATGATATACTGGGACCCATCGTCCAACTTGAATTGGTCCACATCAATCTTCGGCGCATTCGGGACTGGCTCTGTCTTTTTCACCACAGAGAGTTGTCCCAGTTCGCCATCTTCGTTAAGGATACCACGTTTCAGTGTAGGTGGTGTGTCCAGGCCTTCATTACTGAAAAGAAGCTCGTCAGAGCCCACATCGGTCCGCTCGACAGTGGAGTGGACGGCCTTGCTGATTGTTCCAACATCAAGCGCACGGGGTTCCCATCTTCCCGCCGCTGGAGTGGCGACATGGAGCTTTAGAATGGCGTCCTCATATATTGACAGGATGATGTGGGATTTCGTCACATGAAAGCTTCTAAGTGCTCTGGCCTTGGTGTTATCGGCCTCGAGAATGACGTGTGGCCGACTGGTGTCCTCATTGATGAAAGGGTGTAATTCGAAGGCAATCAAGCTTCCCGAGCCATACTGTTTCCTCCCGACAGTCCAATCAGACAGCGGCTTGATCAGAATATAGGATTCAGAATTGAACGTTGCTATATTGACCTCTGCGTTGGTCGGCATGTGTACTAGTTCCTTCTGTCCCCTGCTGCCAACGATCTCCCAAGTCCGCTTAGGTGCGTGTTCCCACTCTTTCTGGATCCACGTGTCTTTCAAAGCCAAGCCAGCATCTCTATATTGATCAACAAAGAGCCGAACATCGACTTTATCATCAGGACTTGATATATCTTCAAGTTCTACCGGAGCAAATCTCAACTCCCCGTCCCGTTTCCAGAGCCTGACGGGAGGGGTTGGCCAATCATCGAGTTCATCAATGAATCCCATACGTATGAACAATTCATCTTCATCAGACCAAGAGGAATAGAACTTATAAGTCAAAGGCACGCTGAATCCTTCTCGTTCCGGTCCTACTACACCACCATTTTCCAGATCCACCTCAATAGCGATCGTAGGGATTTCGTTGAGATGTGACATTGGAGGGGGTTCCTTGGTCATCACCAATAGCGAAATGATGGCTCTTTTGGAGCTTGGTGAGAACGAGATATGCCTGTTCCAACCTAGCTGAACATTTTCGGGTTTGAAGTTGCTATTCTCTTCGAAAAGGGGATCAAGGAGTTCCTCAAAATTGGAAAGACGGCGAATGTCTTTCTCAGTAAGAAGTGTCGTCCATTCAGTGGTGGCATCTGGATATCTGTTGGCTTTTGCATACTGAAAAGAACTCTTAGTGAAGCGGTAGTGTTGGCCATCGTGGAGTTCGAAAACATAGTCCCCGAGTCCTGGAATATCATAAATCTTTTCGATCGACTTGCGGCTCTGCTCAAGCCTGAGCCTGTCTTGGACGTGATGTTCTATATCCCCCCACCATTTTCCCTTCGTCTTTTCGTCGAATGGGACAAGAGACTGTCGGGCCCAGGTTGTCGCCTGGTGTAAATTATTTGAAATGCTAGGAGGGGCTCCCAGCACCATAGGATTGTATGCTACATAGAGGGCGAGAAGCAGACACTTCAAGGTCTTCATTGTATCTCCGACCAGGGCGTTCTAAGCAGTCACGATATGACTGCAGTCGACAACCTAACCGCCGCAAGTTCAAGTTAGATCTTAATGACGACTAGTTGAAGTTATGAGATCTTTGACTGCAGTCAATGACGCAAGTTCAAGTTAGATCTCAATGACGACTAGTTGAAGTTATGAGATCTTTGACTGCAGTCAATGACTGAGCTAGATCTATGCTGGACTGAAGAACGTATGAAATCGAATGGTAGGTAGTGTAGAGCAGATAGAATTGAATGTGGAGCAATATACACCGACTAGCTAGCAGATGAGAGAGAGCCTTTCTACACACATTTTCAAACGCAAATCCACCCAGCTCCGACACCGGCGTAGTCCACCAGAGCCCAACTCATGGTCAGTAAAAACCACATTGCCCTCCAGATGCGGCATGTCCGTCTGTTGAGAAGGCTCGTGTTGTGTCTGGAAGGGGAGAAGGGCAACTCGGTGGAAAATTCCAAAGTCCACAAGAAATGTCAGTGAACCCACTCTTGCCGTAAAACAAAGGTAGCTAGGTGCGGGCCTGCACCGTATGGAACACAAGGGACCACCCAGTCAAGGATTCAATCCAGTGAGCCGCAGCATCAAGCGTCCTGCCATCACCACGCAATTGATGACAAGAGCAGACAGACCCATTATGAGATATCTTGTGTACAGCAGCCGCCAGGGTACCGTGAGATTGGGGCCTCGTTCTGCTAACTAGACCAAAGAATCATGGATGAAACCGTTACCATGCAGGTTTCGCGAAAGATATCATATATCATACCGGTACCGGTACTATGTACAGTCCTGCTCTGCCGCCTCATCGCGCGTTACCCAATCCAACACAACGGGCGTCGTGCCCGACTACTGGTACCGGTATCGCAACCTTCGGCGATGGTCTCCGGGGAGCGAGCACAAGTGCCTGCCGCAGAGAATCTTGCGGCAGTTGTGTATGGTTTCGAAAACGCCGACAGCGCTGGCAATACTACCTCCGCACGTTTGGGATGTGGTAGAATACTGGTTTCTGAGCGAGAGCACGACGTGCGTGGTAACTTGCCTTACTGGTAAGTGCACACGACGTGTAGAACACGGGATGATTGCTGGTACTGCACACACCACACTGAAAACGCCCATCGTGTCCACAATTAACGTAGAACTCCACCTTACGGGCTACCCACCTTAGGGGCTACCTAGATAACGTCTTGGGCCAGGCAAGTGTAACACATATTTGTGTTACTTGCGGTGGATAGTGGTCCGCAAGGTGGGGTTCTGCGTTCTGGAATTATGCCTTCCTGGTGAGGCGGTTTAGGCAACTAACCCTTTTCGCGATACTACGCACCTGCATGGTAGCGGTATCACTGATTGCAATTAAACGGCCGCTTCTATTCCCCACAAAATAAAAAGAAGAAAGACGAAAGAAAAGAGAAATCGGGTACTGTACGCGACTCACATGACTTTTCGAGCTCTAGTGTTACTGTGACTGCACTCCACCTCCGTACTGTAACCTCCCCAACCTGCTAAGTCCGTTACCTTGTATAGCGAGCTCCGTCCAATGACTTGCCATAGGTGGTGATCTTGCTTTGAACAACAAGCCTGTCACTTCCGAAGTGCGAATCAAGATTGCATTACGAGATCAACTCCGATTGACTTCAAGCTAAGTTAGTATCATAGATACAGTCTTCTGATATCTACATAGTCCGGTACTTACACCTACTTGAGGACATACGGCACATCAGCTGCAAAGACTCTGGGTAAGGCTTTGCGAGACAGTGTGGTGGTGTGACTGCCAAACTCTCTCAAGGTACCCTCTGCTTCCTGCTGTAACGTTTCTTTGCCAACAATTCCATGACCCGCAGGGAGCCTGGCAAAGGTGGAAATGGAACGGACAGTTCTCTCATCTCTGACCCTAGAGTGAGCACTCACCGCCATCCGTTCTATTTCCAAAGGTGCCAGGGGGGCAACCCAATAGCTGGATAATTTACCTAGGGGGCCCCGGGGACGGGGGATCGGCTCTATCTCACTAAGATCAGATTTTGACCGATTTGGCCTCTCGCCTTCTAAAATCGTTCCCAACCTCCGGCTGAGCGACCAGAAGGAGCAAGTTCTAGAAGGGGTTATCCTTCCGGGCCGGTGAAGTCCAACATTGGCCCACTCCCAGAATTTCTTGAGCGCAGGGTTACAGATCCTGCTGAATTTGTCTGCTACCTCGTGCATTTACAGGTACCTTATTTCCTTCTCTTCTCGGCCTCCACACGAGCTTATGCAAAGCCGGGAGCTCTATCCTCACCCAGGCCCGCGCTGGGGCAATCGGCCACAACTTGTTCCTCTTCAAGGGAGAGATGCCTGGGATGATCACGCCGCTGAGTGCATGCGGCAGAGCATCAGAAATAGTAGCTCACTTGTTGACCAACTACATTCAGCCGGAGGAACGAAACAAACTCCCCTCCCAGGCCACTGTCCCCCGTAAGTAACGTCCATGGTTGTTGCAATTGCTTGGCCCAGGAAGTGGGTCTGTACGTTAAGTAGATCTGCACTCAATAGTTGAATAAGTGGATCGGGCACCCAGGAGGTCAGACACCGGAGCCGCACAGCTGGTTAAGTCCCGCCGACTGGGCTGGTCTTTTCTTAGTGCGGAGGTACATCCTTTTCTCCGAACGTCTGTAATCAAAGTGATGCCAGATGCCGGATTTACCTCCCTACAAACTTTCGGAAGAATAGATGTATGATATGGTGCAATCATGCTAAAACCGGACCATTCAGACCCTTTTTTTCAACACTAGAGGCTCCACCAAAACATACTGAGATTAAGAAAAGAGCACGGCAATCGCTTCTTTGGAGCATTAAAAATTGATTGTCGCGCTCCTTTTTTTTATTGCAACTTGTGGTAGTGGAAGAGAAAGGGTTGTAAGTTGAGGAGGTTTGTATGGGAAGGGCCCAAAGATGTTACAGTCCCAAGCGTGCACAAGCCTTCGGGCATGATGTGCACGGATCTTAGAGCGCTGCGCGCACCATATAGACCCGCTTTATATGTACTTACGTACCCTTCTCTGACTGTAATACTATCTACTTCGTACTGAACCCAACAATGTGGCTGATACACCTTGTCTTTAAACCTTGGGAGCCCATTTGAGTATGCTTTTGTGAAATTTTGCTCTTTTTTTTTTTTGCGCTGCGCAAATTCAACCAAGCGCCTCTTTTGCGCAAAAAATGTCGGCATCCTGCCATTGAGCTGCTCTGGCGCACCAAATGAAGCAGTAAACCTAGAAAACCCCATGCTTACTAGAGACTATACCCAATTTGGCATACGCACCGTATCTACGGTGGCGATCTGATCAATTGTTACAATGGTCCGGTTTTAGCATGATTGCACCGTACATCCTCACTAGAAAAAAAAAAGACCAGCCCAGTTGGTGGAACTTACATAGTAACCAGCTGTGCGGCTCCGGCATCTGACCTCCTGGGCGGTCGATCCATTTATTCAACTATTGAGCGCAGATCTCTTTATTCGCTAAACGGGTTTTACGGTCCCGCCCTACACAGTAAGTGCATCCTGCTTCCAGTCCAGCACAGATAGATAGATCATGCGCTCTCGCCGACTGAAGTGCTACTTTGAGGTGGCCAAGCCGGCAGAGAATCAGAAAGAGAAAGACAAAGAGGAAGACAAGGGGCACACGCAAACATGCTGGGTTCATGCAACCACAAATGTGTAGACTCTCCAGGGGACTGCCTACAGTGAGGCTGCAAGGATGCAATACGGGGAAACTGCAGTGGCGGACATAGGAAATCTTTTGGAAGTTTTTCCTCCCTCTTGTCCATTCGCTTAGCCTTCAACCCTAGAGGGCGGTGTGCTTTGCGTGCAGTACTAGACAATATATTATTATATTACCTTCGTCTCTTGGGGAATGGCAAGATTGACCGTGTAGGGCTCGGCTTTGCGGACCAATGTTGTTGGGTAAGTGCCACCATCGCCACATCCACCCATGTTTGAGCGTTCTGGCCGCGGCACCGCTTTTCTTTGGAGCTACATAGACCTGACTTCCAGTTACCGGTACCTCGAGTGACATCAAACGCGACGTTGGCGGCACATGTCCGACCGGGTCATCCGACAGTTGCGAGACCTGACAGCCGATTTTCCCAGACTAGGTCAGGATCCATAATTCTCCAGTCCATAAGCATCGGCAAGTACTGTACTCGCAAGGCCTCGAAGCGGCGTCTGGCTAGGCGTGTGGGAGGCACGACCAGCCAGGCGGCCCTTCGAGACCTGACGGGTATCTTGTTTTGCGCTCTTGGGAGGGGGCCTCATCTCGTTTAGTCTGTCAGTTTGTGCACGCAGCTTCGATCCAACTCGATACGTTACATATCCAACCTTGTTCATATAGATTCTTCAAGTAACGATGGCCTGGGCGTAACGATCAATTCCTCCAGAACGTTCTTCTTGTGTGGGAAAACTTCTGAAGATGATCCTGGAAGTAACCGTTTGGTTTGTGCTTACAATTAAATAATAAGCGAGCGGATGAGCTTTTATCACCGAAATGTCTTATTTCAAGGCTCATAATTTGCCAGACCACTGTAGTCGTGTTCTCAATCGGGATACTGTAGTCAACCCATCCATGTGGGGGGAGATGACCAGTCGACTCGCTGGTCCAGGGAAATCCACAGTGTTTAGGACGCCTTTTTTGCTCCCCGAAAAGCCAGTTCTCCTCTCTCTATGTCTTCTAACTGACAGCCAATCTATTTGCTTCGCGCGAAGTGAATATTTGATGTGCAGTGCCAGCCACGTATAGGGCATACTGTCCGTTTGGGCAAAATCAAACTGGGATTCCGCCGTAGACAGACAGAAAAGTCTTACCACTCTAACCGCAGCGCCATTAGAACCAAACCAAACCATGAAGTCTACACAGAAAATTCTGCTGCGTAAACTCCATGTCAGAGCTTTTTTTCAAAAGTGCTGCAGGTGGAGGAACAAGACTTGTGATATTCATGAAGCCCATACCTTGCAGCCGGTTTTCAGTTACTGGACTGTGCCTTTTGAACAGTTGTTGGTGGTCGGATCTCAACACTACATAACCTGTGTCCAGCCACCGCCGTGGAAAGTCGACCTTTTTCAGTTTACCGCATCGCCTGGTGCAGCCCCTGCCATGGGAATTTCACCTTTTCCTGGGTTGCTAAGCATCGTAACATCTACTTTAAACGCGCTTTAACACATATGAAGACGGGTACGAGTTCAAGCGAGTACTTCCTCGCTTTGGGTGGATTTCTCCGCGTGTCAGCGGCTCCGTTATATTGAGGGCCAGCTGCTACTGTTGATCCTACATTGAGCCGGAGGTACCTGTAGAGAAGGACGAGGCTGTTACATACGTTACTAGTACGGTATTAGCGTAGAAAAGACACGGTTGGAGGCAGAATTGCACCCAATTCATGGTGACTTTTGGATAAAAGACCACCTAGCTGAGAGGAGCGAGTCTGGGGGATGGGAGTAAGTTGGGAGGTGATCAGTTTCTACACTTCTGGCGGAGCACAGAACGCAGCTTAGCTATGAGAGGTGAAATTGACTTGAGAGCTTCTCCAAACAATAATAAGTTGAATTGAGAATTAAGCAGATCGAAATCTATCGTAATGACAGTTAGTAACTAGTTGACGTTTGGCTTTGAGCCGACCAACCCCCTAGTTTTGGCACCATATTAACTGTGGAAGCCGCGAAATACAATAAAGACTAGACAAGTCCGGATCCCACACCCCCTACCAACACAATCATTATGCCGGACTCTGAATTTCGGTGTTTCCCAAGCCTGCTCCTCCCCGGAGGCGTCCCGTCGGGTTCCAGTAGATTCTCGCCCTTGACATCCTGGCTCGTCTTTGCTGAGCTACTAGGATCTTCCTGCTCAGTGACCAGGCTGGACCCTCTCCGAGCTGCCAGGTAATGTGGCTTCCCCCGCGCAAGGAACAGCACACGTCCACTCCTGTTCCAGCCCCTGATTCGGGGTATCGCTTCTCGTCTTTTGACACAGGCCTTTACATTTGCTATGGTCTCCTTCGCATCGAGACATATCAGGATCAACTGCGTCTGATTTACATCGAGGTACGTTAGTTCAATACCACGATCAGTGCAAGAGAAGCAAGTTACTTACCCCAGGTATCAATCACGAACTGATGCTGATCGCGGTAAACGATGATCTGTCCATTGCACAGCCCTTCTTGCTTCATTGGGGGGTTGTATGGTTAGTATCAAGCGGTTACCCTGGAGCAAAAGGAAATACGTACGTCGCATATAGTCCCCGTGCCGTTGAACCCGGCCCATAATGCCTCGTTCGTTGCCGTAAACTGGATGCTGTAGCCCCCGATCCACGGATCGTTGAGAAAAATGATCGGAGGGACGTTCGTTGCGTCCTCATTTGGCGTCCAACTGCATCTTTTCCGACCCAGATCGTTAGCATGGTGATTACAATAAGAGGAAGGGGGGGCAATATTTACAGTGGCCAATCGTGCTGTCCATCTGCCGGCGCAGAGCCAAGCGACGTACCGGCGGGTGCGCTCGTCACATAACAAGCGCTGCCCCCGGTCTCTTGGAAGCGGATTCGACAGTAATTTTCGTTATTGAAAAGCGCCTCGTCGTCCAACGCCATGTGCACGATGGCTTTGAGCGCTTCGAGAACGGCGCCGAGGGCGCGAAGAGCCGACTCGGTTTGTAAGATCTCGGTAACAAGGAGGAGGCCGGCGAAGATAGGATTTTTAGTGGACGTTTCGGATGGACCCGTCCCTTCGAAGTTGATACTGGTGGTTTCCGGGGTAATGACCGTGTAATCTCCGTCGTTCAACTTCTGGATCGCAACGCCTTGGTTGCACCCGAGATCGCCGGGGTCACAGGCAAGACATGTAGTAAAGGAGAAGAGAGAGAGGGTGAGAAGACGGGAGAGAATCATTTTGATGGTGGTTTTGCAAAGAACTTGAATTCTGAGTACGATGTGCTGGAAGAGTGTTAACTTGATGATGAGCTCTGGTGTTGTTGGTTTTTTGGGTGCTGTTTGAGCTTTATATACAAGTCGTTAGGCTTCACGAAGGAGTCCGATACTGCTGTCTCTAATAAGATCACATGTTCAAACATGAGGGCATCAGAGATTGCCCGCCATAGTGTCATGGACGCATATCATGGTCCTTGAAGGATTCAATGTTTCCCTGCCGATACAGAAGGATGAAGAGATTGGCCCAAACACGGTGACACGGTAAGCGGTATTGACACATTAGCTCTGAACGAATAGCAAATTTGATGATCTGCAGGGAGGATCCATCTCTAAATCTTCGGAATATGGGCGCTCCTTGTATGTACACTTTTGATCCCAGGTTTTTCCTTCAGTACATGCTGAATTATGTTAGATGGGACTTATAGGTAGCGTTTTCTTGTAATTTCTGCGGACTTTTCAACCAGAGTTCCACGGTCAGGAGATCAAAATATGATCTTAAGTTCTAGGAAAATAGATTACAATGCTTCCTCTCCTGTGAGCAAGGGAGGAAGGAGAGAAAGCAGTAGCATTCATTTTGTAGCACGATACAAGTTTTTTTCCTTTTGGGGGGGGGGAGGGGGGCTCAGATGCGTCTGGCATGGATTCAACCACTGGTCCACTACACTCGCTTTGGGGAAATTTACATTTCAGTCTGGAAGCGGTCACTGGATAGAATGAACGGCTATGCTCCTATACAGGTCCAGTACGCTATTCCTACAACGCTACATAGCGTCGCTTTACCGTCGAGTCCTGATATCGCTTCTCACGTTCTGACAGGGCATATCGACAGACTGCGTTGCACCAGCAGATAATCAGTCTCCCCAGCCTGGGAAATACCAATCCTACATACCTGGTCTTTTTAGGTAGTTCAACGGAACTAGGAGTATTCATTGGAGTGAACATGATTGTAAACCGCTGGAAAGTAGGCAAGGGCCCAAGGACTACAGGACCTTAATTGGGGATCTCGGAAAATGCGCTGTGCTACTTGATCCCTCTAGAGCCGCCCTTTTCTTTTCCAAGGTAGGCACTGAGCAAGCCACAGTACATACAACGGGGGGCTTCATGCGCCAACGTTGATGCCAACATGGATTTCCGGTCCGACACCGTTCTAACACACGGAACTACCCATGGATCTCAAGCATACCGGTAGGAGCAGGGAGGATTCGAATAAGCACCTTAATTTACCCTGACTGTAGCCGTCATGTCGATATTGGTGATTCGATGAGCTTGTCCAATTTCTACGTTCCCAGCCAGCATGTGGGGTTACGTTGGCTACATGGCTTTGTTGTTTTGTGGAGATCCAGCAAACATAATGCTGCTCCCGTTGCAGGGATCGGTTCTTCACAATATTCTCACCATGCGTGAGGCAGTGAGGCTCCTATATCCTCCTACCTAGACAGGGTAAACTTAGACGAAATCCCACAGCGTGGAGCTTTTTTGGAATTATTTAGGGTAGTACTAGTGAAGCTCGCGTCCAAGAAGTGAGAAATCAAAGGAATATGTGGCAGGAAGTGCCCGAGCTGGAATCACCCGAGCATAGGAAAATCAAGAGGGATATGTTCCTGTTGTAGCCAATGGCATCACACCATTGGACGTCGAATGGCAGTGTGGAGCGCTAGGCACTAAGGTGCACTAGGCAACAGCAGACAGTCAACACAAGTAGTAGGTCACGATGCCATCAGAAAGCTTTAATCCCACATACTTTTTACCTTCTACCGACTCTACCATATCGTACGATATTGATGCCAAACTAACAGTTCCCATGCGGATGCACGGGTTGTCAAGATGGACACTTAGGATGCGTCAATATGGGCTCTACGTTACCATTACATACTAAAGGCCGGAGATCCTGATGCAAAACTGCGACGTAGAGTCTGCGCCGTAGACCGACCATCAATACAAGGGTTGTATAATGATATCTTTGTCCTTGAAGCGATTGCAGAAAGATAGAGATTGCTTCTAAACCAGGCTTGTGTCACACCAACACGTACGTAGGTCCTGCGGTATGTATACGAGGGATTTACTGTAATAACTAAGTCACGTAAGTTATTAATGATTGAAAGTTTTTTCTTGGCTAAAGTATGCCAAGCCGTGGTGTGTTCTCTCTAGATAATTCCTAGTTCACTCGTGCTAGTATCTATCTCAGTATGCTCAAGATGATATCAACAGCTTCCAGACAATCTATCAAGAGCCTCAAGAAAGTGAGTCAGACATTCAATCGATCACGAAGTACGGCACGAAATGTTTAGCCGTGTCTAAACGGCATGCTGGTGGCTCTCAATAATCTTCTAGCAGCTCTAGGGTTGAGCATACCCAGCAATCATGGTTTCTCTTGGATTTTCTTAGACGGCACTCTACTCATGATTCTTTGGCATACTGTGCGAAAAAAATTAGGATCAAGCCAGGAACATGAGCCATGGACTGTTTCTTTCTTCGCCTAAGGGCACGCATTTACCTGGAGGTATATCCCAGTCGTCAATTCCCGTTCAGCAAGGTAGACATCAAATCCTGATCATCGAGTTCGGAAGGATCCCCAATACAATTCCTTTGTTGCAACTAGACAGTTGCATTCCCATTAGGTTGTCTCCGGGCCGTGTTGAGCCGCATACTCAGCCAGGGGTGGAACTCCCCCCCAGACGAGAGATCGGCAGTGGACTTTTCGATGCAATGAAACGGCGGAATACAAACCGTTCTGTCCATTGTCAGTGATGATCACCACCAAAACTACATGTTCGTGGGATTTCGCACCGGCACTACGCACATTACGTTGGGCAATCGAACGTAACGCTAGCAATAAATGGTCCTTGAGAGACCGAACCGTAACACTCTTCTTAGGGAGGTCCCTTTCACATGGCGAGTGTGCCCGAAGGTTGTGCCACATCGTGCCCCTAGTGTGGCTCTGAATTCGAGAAAGGTCTTCACTCATTCCTTCATTCGCTGTTGCTATGCTTTAAACTAGAGGAGCAAGTCCCCTGCATGATAAGGGACAAAAGGGAATATGATCACTGTAGGCGTGTGTCGTGGACGCTTCTGTTTATTGGCTAATCAAAACATAGTTACTTTCGAGGCAGTTTTATCTTTTAAAGCCGCTTGGCACAAGTTAATCACCAAAGAGAACTTTACACCAGAAAGGCCTTTCTCATACCTCATTCCATCTTTATCCTATGGAACTGGAAATGGCAAAACCGGGGCGGGAAAGGAATGGCCGGGCGGCGTGGTGATGCAACGAGCCCACACACATGCTTCATGCAGGATGCTGCTCCAACAACGCATAGGCGGCGGGATCTGCCGTGCCTATCGATAATCCAACAACTTCAAAGCCGAGGTCATGGTTGTGGTCCCAAACATTGAGATATGCTAGAACCTGGGTAAAAATTGCCCCAATTATAGCCGACATGCCACCACCCACAATGCGATCCAGTAAATGTTGAGGCCGGCAGTCGATTGTTTAACCTATAAGAAATAATTTACCGGCCTGTAGTCTGGGCCCACATAACTTGACACAAAGTTGATGCACTTTGTATGGGGAGCTCTCCTAATTGCAACAGGAAAAACAGGGCGCACAGGCCACTCTAACCCCACTTTTACTCCCAGAGCAACCACGAAAGCGGTATGGGAGGGCAGAATGTCCGGATCGACGCGGGCACCGAACACGCTACTAGAGTTCTAAGTGCCTATTCAGACGCGTCGCGTGGTCCAGTTACAAGTAGATTAGTAAGCAGTAGTATTCGCCACACTCTCCAAGATTGAATCACTGCAAGGTAGCCAGGGCTGCTCGATAACAGACACAATCATATCGGCAATTGCGTCATGACGAATCCTTGAGGCCATCGCCCATGAAATAACCTCTTTCCACACAATTCACCACGATACCGATACCAAAGAGACAAGCCAGCACAAAGATTCAAGGCCATGCCCGCGATTACGCCTGCACGGCCCCGACCCAAAACACAATCCAGAACCGCATCTGCTGGCCCGAAAGGAAAAGGGGCGACGAAACCCCCATCACGCCAAAGCAAACTCAACTTCACGCCAGCTGCAAATATTGATGCGGCTGGTGGCCATGGCGGCAAGGCCAAGACATCGGGAAATGGAAGCATCTTGAGTTTCTTCAAGAAGGTGCATGGTGAGGAGGAATTGTTCATCGGGGGCTGCGACGAAAGTGAGACCCTTGCGAAGAGTGGCGTAAAGCGCAGTGGCCAGGATGTCGATGGGGACGGAGACAGCCTGTTTGGAGATGTCAAGGGAGATCAGGAAGATATCTATGACTTGGAGCCCACTTATGGCAGAAACAATGACCGCGAGACATCGCCCAGGTTCAACGAAGATGCAGGCTCAGTAAAGAGGAGAAAGCTGAGCCATGAGCCTGAAGGGGAGGGGAATGATCTTTCCTCAGCCAACACGGTCAAGGAGGAGCCGACTAGTCATTCGCACCATCCACCCACGATACTGGCATCTCCAAAGAAAGCCCAGAAGAAAAGAACGAAAGGCCCGTTCCTGGATATATCTGACAGCGAAAATGAGGATGATGAGACAGGCGCACACAGTGACAGGAAGCCCTCGGTCAAAGAGCCACAGAGCTCGACAAAACACGAAGCGTTCACTAATTTTGACTTCGCTCAGTTTGACCGTCTTCTAAATTATAATGGGCCTCCTTCTAACCATCCTCAATCGTCTTCAAATTCCGCTGTGAAAGTTGAACCTTGCTCGATCACCGGGATCCCCGGGTCCAAAGAAGAGGAGCCCGCAGACGACGAGTTCAAAGACCTTGACGGGATAGAATCCGGTTTTTACGCGGACGACGGAGCCGAGGACTCCGAAGATGGTGAGGAGCGCAGAATGATGAGATACATGCAAGAGCAGGCTCGACTCGAAGCTGAAGTAACGGGCGAGGACTATTGGTCTGACGACTTGGAAGAACCCTCTCGCGATGAGACCATGACGGAACGATGCCCTCTTTGCGAGGCTAGTCTGGCTGGTGTCACACCAGAGCAGGCATCAATACATGTCAACGGGTGTCTGGATGGAAAGCCTGTGCCACTCCCTTCACAGTTTAAGCCTCCTCAGTCACGCCCGCCAAACCAGAAGGAGCCCGTTCATAAGGACGGGAATAAGGACGGGAGCTCCTCAACCAGCAAGTTCTTTTCACGAGCGGCCGTGCCGAGGCCGGGACAAGCTAATCCGATCAGCATCGGTGGCCTGGAGGCCAAGACTACATCAGCTTTCAGCAAGTTGATGTCCAACCATGCCGAAGACTCTGCCTGGGCCGAGGCCGCCGCAACCGAGACGGCTTCGCGGGGGAAGCCGGCCTACAAACGAACTTGTCCTTTCTACAAGATCATGCCTGGCTTCTCCATTTGTGTAGATGCTTTCCGCTACGGTGTTGTCCAGGGCTGTAACGCATACTTCCTTAGCCACTTTCATAGCGACCATTATATCGGGTTGTCAGCTAGCTGGTTGCACGGCCCAATATATTGCAGCAAAGTGACTGGAAGTCTCGTCAAGTCAAAGCTGAAAACGAATAGCCAGTGGGTACGCGAGCTTGAGTTCGAGGAAACAGTAGAGATTCCAGGCACTGGAGGGGCACGCGTAACTATGATCCCGGCCAACCACTGCCCTGGAAGCTCGTTATTCCTGTTCGAAAAGCCGGTTGGGAGTGCTGCTAGTAGTGATGGCAATACTTCTAGCCCTAAGATGCAACGCATCTTGCATTGCGGTGACTTTCGAGCCTGCGTGGCACACGTCACGCATCCGCTTCTCAAGCCTGATGTTCAGGATGTTGTGACACGAAAGATGCGGCAGCAGAAGATTGATGTGTGTTATCTGGACACCACATATCTTAACCCACGCTACTCATTCCCTCCACAGAATGATGTAATCCGGTCCTGTGCCGAGTTCTGCCGGGACATGTCCGGCAACCCAGACGCGGATGATGATTCGTATAGCGCAATGAAGAGTAGGGTCGGAAACTCCTCAAGGAAACCGTTCTTCGGCAAGGGCTCGAACACCGGCAATAAGAACAAAAAGGGAAATAGCAAGCTCAGGAACAGCAACATCGAAACCCATTTGAACGGCACAAGCCCGAAAGAACACGAGCCCCGTCTCCTCGTCATCTGCGGCACCTACTCCATCGGGAAAGAGCGCATCTGCAAAGCCATCGCCAAAGCCCTACAGACCAAGATCTTCGCCTGCGCCTCTAAGGCCCGCATTCTGCGTCAGCTCGAGGACCCGGAGCTCGAGGCCCTGCTCACCGACAACCCGCGCGAGGCCCAGGTGCATATGCAGATGCTGATGGAGATCCGTGCGGAGACGCTGCAGGACTACCTCAACGGGTACAAGCCCTACTTCTCGCGCATCGTCGGCTTCCGACCCTCGGGCTGGAGCTTCCGCAACGCCGACGGAGGCGGCGGTGACGGCGCTGGCGCCAAAAAGGTCGGTGCTAATGTTAGCCCGTCCACCATCCCCACGACGCAGATCTTGCATGGGAATGGCAGCGCGGGAGGTGGTGTGGGATCTTGGCATGTGCGCTTCTCGGTGCATGACCTGGTTCCGCAGCGCGGGAGTACGCGTGAGGCCATGTGCTTTAGCGTGCCATACTCGGAGCACAGCAGTTTCCGCGAGCTGGCGCTGTTCGTCATGGCGCTGCGCATTGAGAAGATCGTGCCTACTGTGAATGTCGGGAACGAGGGGAGTAGAAAGCGTATGAAGAGCTGGTTGGATCGTTGGATGGCGGAGAGGAGACGGGGAGGAATCGTGAAAGTACTGACTCAGGGAGAAGGAGAAAATGGCGATGATGAGGAAGGAAAAGGAATGGATATGGAGCTGTGGGACGGGAAGGGCGGCAAGGCTTGCTGGGTACACTGGTAGCACTCGAGTTAAATGGTTGATTTAACATGAGTAGCTAAACTTTTGAAGACAAGAAAAATCACTGGCTTGTAGTCTCTCCGTCCCCGCCTTCTCTCAGCAAAACACACTCGACTTATGAAAAGAGAAATCTAGGATCACCATAGCTTGGGTGTTTCGAATTGTATATTTGGGTCGGTAGGATTGCACTGGATTGCCCAAGGCATTCTCATCCCCGTCCACCACCAAGGCTCTTGTCGTTTCTTATCAGTCATATTCGTGACCATTTCAAGTGCAGTTTCTTGATGCCATAGTCACATACCGATAGTAAGCAGAGCTAATAAAGTGAGATCGTGCTCTTCTCCATAGACAACGCTCTAGCCTTAGGTTCCAAAGCCAGACTAAAATATGAACTGACTACTCCATATGCCCATCTCGCGGCATCGGAGCCTACTAACCGTTGACCCCTTAATCCACCCCATTGGCGAACGGCTCAAGGCGCAACCGTCTCCTCAAAATATGTCCTTCTCTTCTCTCCTGCTCATTTATCAACTCTTCGCGGCACAAATATCACTTGGTCTTTGCAGTTTGGTTGGCGGCCTCTGTTGCGAAAGGAAATATCAATGTCAGCAAGAATCTAAGGTTGTATTTCGATTCTCATTGTCTGGGATGTTAATCGGGAGTGGGAGTTACCCGGTCTGCCCGAAGCACGTTGGATGAGAACCAACATAGTGTACTTGCTTCGCAATTATGGGAAAGTCCAGCGAACAGGTTCACTGGGCGCTCACTTGTTTATGGCATTTCGGGTAGAGAGAGTAGGGTACAAGTGAATTTTGCGAACATATATAAGAAAAAGAAAAAACGAGAACGAACCTCTTCGCGTGGCATCCTCCAGAAGCGCTACATCAACGGCGCTGTGGGGAAGATGCACGTAGCGCACCACGGAACCCCGGATGAAGACATTCTTGACAGAGCTCTACCAGAGAGTATATTGTTTAGTATTTGCGCCTGCAAAATTACACTGAATATACGTGGTGGGGAAGTACAATGAGCCAACAAGAAGAACAGAGAGATAAGCCATGCCGCATTCTTCATTACAGCAACAGGTTCCCCATGATGCGACACAGGAAGACAATACAACATGACACGTTAGAAGAGATTAGAGACGTACCAAGTGGGGATATTTCAGCTCCTCGACGACCGAGATGTCGTCTAACTTGATATTAAGGTACTGGTCAACGCTCTTGAGCGTGCCCCGTATCTGGATGTCATTCTTGAGCTCGACCGTGACTTCCGTATCAATGAGGGTTTTGAAAAAGCTAGTGAGGAGACGATCGCAATTAGCTTACGTTTACTCTGTTTGACTGTGAAGGAATGAATTAAAGCTCCTCATGCAAATATCGGCCATGCTGATAAAGAGGCAGTAAATGCGCATTTCGTCCCCCTGGGTGTCTGGTTCGCGCGTCCCCTGTTTCCCTTTCAAGATGCTGGCCCAAAGCATCCTATAGCACCGGCCTAAGCATAGTGTGGGATAAATCTTGAGGAGATGACGGGTGAATAATTCCCGTCAATCCGCATGATTGTATCGGAACGCAGGCTCAACTCTTATTGAGCTTGGTCAACGACAGACAGGTGCATTGTCAAATACGAGAGGATGTTGCCCCTTGTACCTCGAATCATCACGCAACTTCCAGTAATGAGTCGCATCCACCTGTTTGATCAAGCTCTCTTTGCCTTCTTTATGTCTTCGCCGCCTTCGTTCTAGTTGTGATCACGTGCTTCCTCTCTTTAGGTGCCCTAGACTTGCAAACGCAACGCTCCGTTTACGCCTACCTGCCATTCCCCAGAAAGCACAACAAAAATGCCCGTAACAATATTGCAAGGCCCAAAGGCAGAGACAAAAGTAGGGGCGATCACATAAGGGCATCAAACGCATCATCATCAACTGACCTGAAAAACAACATCCTGCTTCACCCTTGCGTATGAACTCCTTGCTGCTGTCTGCAGGCTCTCGTAACCAGCTGGTGTCTAAATTTCTCGATGGGTACTTGGATGTGTGCACCGATGCCTAGTTATTACTGTTTGAGCTCGCGATACGGATGTAATGAGACCCGGAAAGTTTCGACCTTGGGAATTTTCTTGGATTCTTCTGATGCAAGGCCTGTCGACCTGGTGTTGGTTGAGAGATGGTTGATGAGTAATGCACTACGGTCGTTTGGATACCTGACA
>JAOYMO020009239.1:0-15746 GCA_025802455.2 Iodosphaeria phyllophila | reverse complement strand
TTTGTCGTTGCAGCAGCCTGACGGTCGCTGAACTAAGTAGATATCCGTGAATAACAAGTCTTAGTAGTATGCACGTGTCCCAGAAAGCAACGACTCCAGTCTACCGGTCCGATTCTACCCATAGTCGATTTCCTAGGTAGTCTACTTGTAAATAGCACGTATACCCTACTCAATTTATGAGAATCCAGGTGATTGACACAGTAAATATATTATAGTTTGAGCAAATATCCCTGGCAAAGCAAACCTTTTAAGCGCCATATACTCACTCCTACTTGCTACCGGTACTAATTGATATCCAAGTCCATAGCGTCTGGATCATCCTCCGGATACGGTACAGGCCATTGAAAGCTTCCCATTCCTGTTGATGCCATAGTAGACTCGTTTGCTACATTACTTAATGCACTTTGAAAGGGCCCCCCATCTACAGACATATCAACCTCAGGTGCTACCATCGGCGCAGCTGGAATATCACTGGAAGGTTCTTTCTCCGCCATTTGCCTCATACGAACCCTTTCCCGCGCCTCCAGAACGGCCTTCCGCACGCTGTCCTTCTCCTCCGACACTGATAACGACCGCGGCCCGTCACTGTACAAGACCATCTGCATGTTCATTCCTGCAAGCTCCCCTTCAGGATTGGCAAGTACGCTGGGTGGAATGCGGGTTTCGCGAAGATGCTTCTCGATGTCGGGCAAGAAGACCAACCGACCACTGCCGCTTTCCATGGCCTGTGAGGACGACACTCGAGCTTCGTCGGATGTCTCATCACCGCTGCTGTCGCCGGCCAGTTCGGCATCCAGGTCGTAGATGTAGACCTTGTGAGATAAGTTATCGAGCTGCATGGAGTCGCTTTCCGGAATTGAGTCTAAGGAGGGCGAGCCCATCGGCTGCAAATGTGGACTTTCCACCGGCACATATAGTTTCTGGCCATTTTGTTCTACGACAAACCGTTAATTGGGCCCTCAAGACTACGCTAACGACATCTAGTCAGACTTACCTAGGTTAAGAAGACTTAACCTCTTCGACAGCCTCTCATTATTCTGCGTCTCTGCTTTCCTCTTGCGCATGCTATGCGTAAGGGGCGCCGTGTGGGTGGTGATGAAGGACGTCGATGTTCCGACCATCGTAGCCATGACGTGCAGCGAATTGTAGTTTGATGGAGTGTAATCACCCGGAGGTGACGGAGCGAGTGCAAGGATATAAAGCCCGAAACGCCGGTTAGTTCTGGTCAGTGTTGCAGTGAATAGCGGGCCGGGACGTTGACAAGTGGAAGTTCTCGGAAGTTCCAGTAGCTACCAGTACGGTACGATATGGCACCGTGCTCCTCAAGCGCCGGCACATGATATTCATGACGGCAGTTTGCTCCATCCACTCCATCCAGGATACCAGGCCTGTATCACCTGCTTGACCGACCGGTTTTTATTTTTTAATTTTCTCAAGCCAATGGATCATCAACATCAGAACAATGTCCTGTATCACCTACCCGGAGGATAGGCCTGAGGTTGCATCGAAGTCAGCTGAGTCAGCATCAAGCTCCCCCCAATACCTCCGTAACATAGCATCACAGAAGGCGATTTTGAATCAGCCAACCAGAGCTCAGGTTTGAAATGATAATTATGGATCTGACAAGTTCATGGAGGAGTGGCCGAGTTGGTTATGGCGTGAGGTTAAGGCTACCTTAACAGCGATTCCTCATGGGGCAACCCGCGCGAGTTCGAGTCTCGTCTCCTTCAATTTTTTTCGATTGTTACCTGGAGAGTAATGACCCGCAGTCGACTTGATACGATCGTGAGGACCACTGATTAGGAGCCCGAATACTTCGGGAGCTTCTCACCTCGAAACTATCGTCCTACATCGGATATGAATCCAAGCATCGAGAACCAGAGACACTCTTTATATGTAGTACGTTTGAGTCACGAGGAACAATAGTGTTCAAAGGTTAAGAGGTCGTTTGGTGGCTTCAAGGAAAAAGTACACCGGGAGGAGTAACGATAGCAATCATAGGTTGACGTTATTGTGTTGAGATGGAATGATTGACTCCTACATACTATCCTTGCGGCCTAGTGTAACATATATTCGTGTGGACTTCACCTGATCCCCGTGGAGGATAACAAACAGCAGATCGCATCAAACTAAACGCATGGATAAGATTCTGAATTGCATGATATTTTTCTATAAAAGAATCGATAGTCTTTTCTACGTCTGTTGTTGACAAATCAGGTACATAAATCGCGGAAGTTCAATGAGATACTCACATCATTGAGTAAGTTATCGTGAAAGAGCTTACGCCCTCTACCAAGAGGATTGGATGTTCTGATCAGGCTTAGTACAGCTCAAGGAACCCCCAAAAATTTTCGTTTAGCGATCTGTTAGGTTGACCTCAGAATTCTTGCTCCCGGAAACGCTTCGTAGCATTGTATACTCGGCAAAAGGAATCGTGAGTTTTCCCCAAATATTGCTTGATATTTAAGCCGCGATGAAGGCTTTCATAGCGCTACCCGCATCGCCGTCATGAGCCTTTAATAACTCAGTAGCTCTCGGCTTCGGCAAGTCGAGCTGATCCACCTGCGCAAGATAGAATAAGATCCATATCAGAAAACCTTCCAATCAAGAGTCCCTTCCAAGGTTCCTGGGTCCAAAACCCAGGTCAACTCGTTTAGGAGGGAATACGCACCAACAATGCCACATCCGCAGCCTCAATCTTGACCTTCTTGACCTCCTTTTTCTCGGCAGTATCCGGCGCAGAAGTCCCTGTTAAGCTTTGCATAGCTTTACTGACAGCCTCCTGATCTACCTGGTTCGAGCCTGCCTCGTCGTCACGATTGTCCATGCTAGCCATAGCAGCTGCTGCTTTTCGGTCCTCTGCAGACTTGGCCTTGGCTTGGACCTCGTCTTCTGCGTCCCCGGCCGCCGCCGCATTCGTTGCAGGCAGTGGTTCGGTCATAGTGGAGATGATTTTCTGGATTGTCGCTTGTCTGGGTCTAACGGGCTTGCTACGTAAGGGTTGCTGGCGGTCAGTCGAATTGTGTGGTTCGCGTAATGATTGACGGGCGGTGCCGAGCTCAGTGCTTGAGTGACGTGTGGGCTTACAGATTGTGGTGCAAGGGACCGGAGGAAAAGGGATGGTGGGGTGGAGGGGTAGTAGCGGCAGGCTTTGATTGCCCGACTGCTTCGTACCGGTCACGATTTACCCGTAACGTTAGACTAGGGGTTAGCTGCATGCGAGGTAAATCGGTTCACCATTGATAGGTCCGTCCTCGCTGAGCTTGTATCAGCTAAAGTATGTTAGTGCCTTGAGATAAGCCTTAGCAGGTACAGACAGTATTTTACATAGAGGCGAAGGGATCTAGACTGACCGTGTTGCGGAATCAAGACATGAGAAAAGTTACACTGCACCCGACTGCACGCCAATATTCTTAAGCGTTTTCACTAAAACCCAAGAGATTCCGGAACATCCAAATTGGTTCACATCATTCCAACGCTGGCGTCATCACCATCAAACTGGTATCTCTTAAACGCAGCTCGTTCGTGTGTGCACACATCGCCAAATCCCTCTTTCAAAAGAGTCTTTACAAGGGACAAAAGAAACTCATGGATAACGACAAAAACTCAACTCCGGCCTCTACCTGGTCCCCCAGCTCCTGGCGTTCAAAGCCTATCAAACAATGCCCCGAATACCCCGATTTAACAGCGCTACGCAAGGCGACAGATGAGCTCCGACAATTGCCCCCCATAGTGCACCCACATGAAATTCACAACCTCAAGGAAGACTTACGCGATGTGGTTGAGGGGAGAGCTTTCCTGCTGCAAGGCGGTGACTGTGCTGAGCTGTTCGACTACTGTCGCCAGGGTGCCATCGAGTCTAAGATCAAACTATTGCTGCAAATGAGCCTGGTCTTGATCTGGGGTGCCGATAAGCGTGTCGTCCGTATTGGCCGCATGGCTGGCCAGTATGCAAAGCCGAGGTCAAGCCCCGTCGAAGTTGTGGAAGGGAAGGAGGTTCCTTCGTTCAGAGGCGATATTCTGAACGGGTTTTCCTTGGATGAACGACAGCTGGATCCTCAAAGACTGGTGAAGTGCGTCTATCAAGTTTTGCTTCTGAACGTCACGTGCTAACCATTCAACAGGGCATACAACCATTCGGCGGCAACTTTAAATTACATCCGAGCAGCTATCGCTTCGGGCATTGCAGATCTCAGCCGTCCTCTTGATTGGCGACTGGGCCCAATGGACGACCTCTCGTTGGAATCCAAATACTCAGGGGCTGTCAAGTTCATCCAGGACATGCTCCGTTTTCTGCACACTATTGGTGCGAACGCGAGCCATAAACTTGACGTAGTGGACTTGTACACCAGCCACGAAGGCCTATTGCTAGAATACGAGGAGCCCCTAACCCGTCTACTGGAAAATCCAAGGTCTGCAACAGACAGCACTAAAACAGGGAAACAGTACTACGATACCTCAGCTCACTTTATCTGGATTGGTGATCGCACGCGTCAGCTTGATCACGCGCACGTTGAATTCTTCCGCGGCATCGCGAACCCAATAGGTATCAAGGTGGGTCCAACAACTCCCACATGCGACTTATTGGACTTGCTACGTACACTGAATCCATCCCGGGAGCCGGGTAAGATCACGTTTATCACGCGTTACGGCGCATCCAAGGTGTCCGACCTGCTTCCAGCGCACATTCGAGCCGTGGAGGGCAGCGAGTATAAGCGTTGTGTCATCTGGCAGTGTGACCCCATGCATGGCAACACATTATCCACGAGCTCGGGTTTCAAGACGCGGCGCTTCGACGATGTCTTTTCTGAGCTGCAGCAAACACTGCGTATTCACAAGGAGGAGGGGAGCTATCTTGGGGGCATGCACCTTGAGCTCACAGGCGAGGCCGTGACAGAGTGCGTAGGAGGTAGTGAAGGGCCGGCCGAGGGCGATCTCTCAACAAACTACACGACCTTCTGCGATCCGAGGCTCAACGAGAAGCAGGCGCTGGAAATGGCGTTCTTGGTTGCGGAACATTATCACCAGGGGAGGCCAGATCTACAAGCGATTTAGGATTGCTGTACAATTTTGCGGACATGAGTGAACATGAGGCATGAGCTATGAGCGAAGAAAAGTACTTGAATTTTGGACATATAGAATGGCCCTTGAAAAGGCAATGGGTGATCATTCATGCATCTTATATTTTACTAAAAGAGCAAAGAATATGCATGTCCAGTCGTGGCGAGCCCAACTGCAACAAGAAACACGCACAAAAGAAGACTTCTTGGTGAGGTCTTTACAACCAACAACGGTCCTTTAGCTCGATCTCTGTTCAGCCAGCACTAAACAACTATTTTGGTTCGAATTCGATCATACAACTGCCAGCTTAAACTCTGGCGCGGAGTTCATGAGCGGAAATCAAAGGGAGAAATCAGAAGTCATCGAGGTTAAGTGTTAAGTGAGAAGTACGCTTGAGCCATGAAGTACCGTAATTCCTTCGCTGTAAGGCGTAAGCAATAATGTTGCGAACTTAGTCAATGAAAGGTATCAACCTCCACCTCATCTCACTCATAGCCAAGCATCATCACCTCCCAAACAAATGCCCTGTAGTACCAATTCTCAGTAAATTATCAAGCGGAATCCCCCCTTCTTCCAGTACCCCCGGAGGCAGTGCACCCTGCAACCCCACAGCCCGCTGCTGCAACTGTGACGCGGAAACGGACGTTTGGACCCCCGGCATCGCATCCACATCCTCTCCCTGGGGATCCACGATATAATCTGCCAGCTCGCGTCTCAACCCCGTCCTAACGTTGTCAATCCCCATCTGCCTCTCTTCAAACGTGTACAGGTCCGACTCATCGTCTTGCTCAGGATTCGTGTGTCTTGCCAGTGCTATCGGGATGAAGGCCCTAGCAGCTTCCCAACGGGCGTTGAGTAGAGCAACCGGGTCTTGCTGGCTCCTATCGTCTGTCATGGTCTGGTCTCCGTTGCCATCGGTCATGGAGGAAAGTTGGGCCTGCAGCTTGGCGTATGCAGCCCAGCCGTCATCCATCTTGGCCTGGAGCTTGGGTTCGGGTTTCTTCTGCAGGAGCTGGACGAGGAGGCCCTCTTGGGTGCGGCCGGGGAAGTTGGCCGACGGGTGTACGGCTATGCGGGAGAAGAGCTCCCGGTTGCGCTTGAGGACCTCGTGGAGCGAAGTCATGTTTGATTTAAAGATCTCGGCGGAATTTTGGAGGGATTCGCTGTGGGGATTTTTTTGGGGGATTAGTTGGTCTTACATCTATGGGCTTGTGGATTGTTTGGATCATGGACGGAGTCGTGAGCGGAGAACTCACAGACTAGGCAGTGGATGACTGTGTGCGGCGGTCTGCCTGATACTATCTATAGTGCTGGCTAGCTGGGCAAATCTTTGTCGCACTTGCTCGAGCGACTTAAGCTCGTCTTGGGTAAGGTTTAGAGACGACGAAGATGAAGACGAAGACGCCATTCTGGATGATGGACAACACTAATTCGTTATGTGTCTAAAAAATCGTGCGCAGTTTTGGGCAGAATATTGAGAGTACCGGTATGGCCTGGCGGAGTAAGGATGGTATGCACTCGTGCCGGAATTGGTCGATGCGTGAGCTTATGTCGCGGATAAATATGCGTGAAATAAGCAATGCGGACAATGAATATTTGTTCCTCCCTTTGCAATCGGGTTCTTGATATTTTGCAGCAGATAATGGTGCATTTATAATGGCAGCTGACTTCTGTTCGTGTTGAAGCCGATGAAATATGCTTTCAACAAGGTATCATAGTTGGTCCCCACCAAACCGACACCTCCAGGCGTACTACGTACACTCCCTCTACATGGATGTAACCCCCAGCTCCAGCACTGATCTGCACGGTGCTCATGCAGCTTCTGTGGTTGCAGTGCCGTACCCTGGACTGCAGGGATCATCGCTATGAGTAATCCTAGGCAAAGATAGCGCAGAGCCACAAAGGTGCTCGTGGCAGGCACACGTCATGCTTTGCAGTAGTTTGATGGCTTTTCTTTCACAAAGGCATGAGCCGCAATTTTTCCTCATGTAGAATGATGAGGCCTTCTTCACACTAGCATGATGCCCATTTTGCAACGAAGCAGCATAATCTAGAAAATTTCATCAGCTTCGCGCAAGCACACATCATTTCTATGAAGCCTTTTCATTATTCATCTTGTTTTATTGATCCTGAAAAGTAAAAACCCAGGATGTAACTCATGAGCTCGCCCAACGCATCAAGAACGAAGAATTCCGCAAACCCGCTTGCAAACCCTCTAACGGCATTGGTATCTTTAGCACAACTCATCCAAAATTCTAGAATAAAATGATATAAAAACACGCCATCGAAGGATCTTTGCCCTTCAAAACCAAGACACCCAACTCCATGCGTGTCCGATGGCCGTGTTATAATGCAATGCAACACAGCAAGTCCAAAACACGCGCTAATTTACGATGATAATCATAAATGCGCGTCATACAAGAATCAGACAATATTTTAGTCCGTTCATTCAGTTGTTCGTTTGTTGTTCGTATCCTCAAGTTTGGTTTCTCTATTCGCCGTGGGAGCCAGCTTGATCAACAATGATGTCTCGAACCTCGCGGCCGTACTTGTCTACGGGAGGGTAACGGGCGCGACGCTCGAGTTCGTCGAGCGGGATGAAAGATCGAATGTATCTGTAGAAGAATCATAGTTAGCATCCGTCCAAATCTTAGCATATGGATTTGGACATGGAAGTTTTGCCTACTTTTCACTGCCATCCTCGTGTTGTGCCGGGTTGAAGTCCCAACGGTCGAAGCGTCCTTTCGTAAGAGCATCCCACACCAGCCTCCTCTTCCTTTGAGACACGATCACATCTTGCGTGATATTCTCGAAGTCCCATCGGCCGGTGGCTTCCATTTCGAATTTAAGGAACTTTTCCTTTGCCTCCGTTTCTTCCGGCGTGAGGCCGTCCTTCTTCTCGAGGACAGCATTGGCCAAGTTGACCAGTTCAAGAGGATCTTTCTCCAGGTTGTACAACTGCGGCGCATCGGTGGGACAAGTAATGTACTTCCAAGGACCCCGGCGAATCATCATAAGGGGGCTGATGGTTCCTTCGCCCGTGTATTCCGCAATAACAGTGTCGTGACCTTCGCGTCCTTCCAAGTGAGGCAAGAGCGATATGCCGTCCATAGGGAGCCCAGAAACAGGCTTGGTCCCGACCAAATCGCAAAGGGTTGGTAACAGATCGAGCGTGGAAACGTTTTGTTTGACTCGGTGTGGTTGAAACTGGCGCGGGTTGGATATCAAGAGGGGAACGCGGGCAGAGCCCTCGAAGTAACTCATTTTGTACCTGCGATCACATGAGCATACAAATGTCATGAAAATGGCAACTCATGGGAACTAAAAGAGACTAGTTCAACTTACCAAAGCCCTCGCTCGCCCAACATGTCGCCGTGGTCGCCACTGAACATGATGATAGTGTCTTCTTCAAGCTTACAGGCCTTCAGAGTGCGCAGTAAACGACCAATACACTCATCGACATAGCTAACGGCGCCATAATAGGCCCGTCGCGCTTTCTTGATTTGCTCATCGCTAAAGTCGTGCTCCCAGAGTTCGCAAACATTCATCAGCCGCTTGCTGTGGGCATCCTGTTGTTCCTTCGGGATCTTGACTTTTGGCAGGTCAATGTCCACGCCTTCGTACAGGTCCCAGTACTTCTCTTCGATGTTGTAAGGGTCGTGGGGATGCGTGAGCGAGACCTGAGAAATAAATTATGAGAGTTAGCGAAATCAAATGAGGAATCGTAGTTCACCTGGTTCGGTGCCCCGATTTGATATCCCCCCCGATCATAGATCCAGGACAGTCTGGCTCTTGCTCTCTTTTCTTGCTGAACGTACCGTCATGGCGAAGGGGCGTGCATCAGGACCTTTGCGCACATGGTCGTAGAGAAACTGCGTGGATTTGTACATGACCTCTTCGTCGTAATCGAGCTGGTTGCTCCTAACGCAGGTTCCAGCTTGCAGAATCGAGCTGGAGTTGTGGTACCATTCTAGCCGGCGGTCAGGCTCCTCCCAGTTTACAGACCAGCCGAAGTCCCCAGGATAAACGTCACTCGTAAGCCGGGTTTCGTACCCGTGTAGCTGGTCGCCAACAAAGTGCATCTTGCCCGCGAGGGCCGTGTGGTAGCCTTTTATGCGTAAATAGTGCGCATAGGTGGGCCAGTCACTTGAGATCTGTGAGGCATTGTCGTAGGCTCCGATCCTCATCGGTAAAAGTCCAGTGATCAAACTCATACGAGAGGGGGCGCACAGGGGAGATGGGCAGTATGCAGAATCGAACTGGACCGACTTGGCCGCCAGAGCGTCGAGATTAGGGGTCTTGATTTGAGAATTGGGGTTGTACATCTTGAGCAGGGGGGCGGCCAACTGGTCTGCCATTATGAACAGGATATTGGGCTGTTTCTTGCCCCGGGGCGGAGGAGCGGGAGGGTTGGCAGCCGCATGGCCGTTGAGATTGCCATTGCCATTGCCATTGGTGGCAGAACGCGGTGATGAGGGGGGCAGAGAGTTCAAATCGGGTGCCATTGTTCTATGCTGTCTTGGACTCTTCACAGCAGGCAATTCTATGTGCTGGGAGAGAATCTAGAGTATAAGAGTGATACGCACTGACTGAACGATCGAAGGTTCGTCAAGTAAACTCGTGTGTGTTATAAGAGAGATATAGCGCGAGAGCCCTGAGAGAGTGGATGATGCTTTGAACGTATAAGTTCAAGTGGTGGATGATGTAGATGAAAGTATCGATGATCAGATAATAAGAAAGATAGGTAGCGAAGATCGAGGCTTCTTAATACCTAACTGCTGGAACGGATACCGAGTGTCTAATGAACAGGACAGGAATGGCAGCGGATCTGAGAAGACCTACGTTCGCTCACGCTGAAACGAAGACCAAGCGGAGCTGTTGTAAATGAGACGCTTACGATCTGCAATGATCTTGTCTGTTAATTCACTATATCTGGTCAGTTATTCCTGTTCCTTCACTGTTCACTGACGTCGCGATCTGCTCCGTGAGTTGTCAGGCTTGCGCGTGTTGTTCGCAAAGGCTCGGTACCGGTTGGTACACTAGCAGCAATCTGGAGTGAAAACACGATACAGTAAGCAATGATTGATAATTGATGTGCGTAACGTTACAGAGTCTGTTTCATTCAATAGGGCAGGATATTACAAATTGCATGTGAAAAAGTGCATGAAGAGAGTGTTTCGAGGATGATGGGTGATAGCACGCAATAATGGTGAAATCGCACGAGCGACTGACACCGCTTTATTTATGGACATTTTCATGGTTCAGTCCAATTCTCCCTGATCTGATTCACTGGACCCCTCCAAGAACCCCACCAAAGATCTTTCCACTCCTGGAAGGACTCCAACAGAACAGTGCTGCCGTGTGCGACGCACTGGGGGGGGGGGGGGGGGTATTTCTAATCGAGAGCTTGCGCCGATAGGGGTCCAAAGCTTGGGTGCACCCAGCCGAAAGCGGTAATACTGTACTCGATAGCTGGTAGCCCGTGTGAGGAGCCAGGCCGCGGGTCAAATAGTACTCATTCGTCAATCGAAGAAACTTCACCACAGGCATGAAGGAAAACTGTGAGAGCAGGCCATGCAGATCGACGCAAACCGCTGCAACACTCAGTATCATCGCTACACCTGCGGTGACATAATGTTAATCTCTACTGTGTTGGAGGTCATAAGGTCAAAAGATGAAACGGTCACAAGGGTGCCTCAGCACCGATCATAGAGCTGATAGACTTCTTCGCTCCCCTACTTGGTCCCTCATATCATCCAGCATTTGGTGGTGCCTGATCAGATAGATTGTCCCCACCGACCGGTGTTCATGGAGAGGGGCGGTATGACCACGAAGTTGGGCGGTCACGAATTAATGAGCATCCAATACTCAGCCAGTTCAAGCATATGTTCTGTACTTTGACATAGTGCAATGCCCACGATGGAAGATTTCGTCACCATGCTTCAATAATTTTGCTCGTGTTGTTCCTTTACCCAAAGTTGTTTTAGCGAGCGATGGTTCGCAGAAAGGAGCCACCCTGCTGTCCGACGCATTTCTGTTTTCGCGGCCCACCAAAGGGCTTCTACTGCCGGAAGCATCTGCGCCCCGCCTGTTATTCATGCAGGAGACTGGAGTCTGGACAGTGCCGCTGGTCAAGCTCCGGCCTCCACTTCTGTCTTCAGAATCCACATCTTCGGGATTCAACCGAACTTCAGCCCAATTCTCCTTTTCACCTTGGGCTTGTTGTCCCCTGGCCCCAATCGGCCTCCATTGCGCACAAGATCAAGCCACGGTAGTATCCTGCTTTCGATCAATAGCAAGTCGCTCGGGATCCTACAGTACCTTCGTAATCCGGATGGGGAAACTAAGGGGATGCGACACCATAAGTCAGGTGGGCTCGCCGGCTCTATGAGTTACTTGAAATCTAAGTAATTTTAAATCATGTGAGCGACGTGGCAGTGTGGGATCCATGTCTGATCTCGCTGTGCAGCAAGCGCAGATTTTTCAGGCAGCCTTATTAAGGTGGGTAGACCATGAGTGCCAAAACCACTACGAGGACAAACCTATCATACACGCGCACGAGACCTCGAATGAACTATCGATAGCACAGTGCAAAGTTGCAGTTCAACTCCCGACACCAGTATGCAGTGGAACAGCACGACGATGTTCCGTCACTCCGTTTCGGGGACCCTCCGGCTACATCCGGCTTCCGGTGCAACCTCTTCACGTGGGAAGGGAGAGTGGGAATTGAAGCTGAGATAATCTTCACGATGGTCCACTCGCAATCTTCATATTCGAAAGGGGAATCTGCGAATGCCGTCCGTGATTTCTGCTTAGACAGAGCTGGCCAAGACCCGGTCAATTTTTCAGCTTAGACCCCCACATCGTCTTCATTCTTCTTCACCCCGCACTCTGATGACATGCAAAGGTTCCCCTACACAGGGGGGAATTTGGGAGGTTCTTGTGTGAGCTTACGAACTTGTTCCCGCTAAAATACTGTGCGCTCATGCGTCCTGCTGCATTCCTCCCATCTTCTTTCGCCGTCCCAACAGAACCTGCAGCAAGTGCCAAGAGCAAGGAAATTCACTATGTTAAAGCAGGGGAAGCCGCATTGTGCATGATATCCTGCTCACGCGATCGGAACTCAGACACCGGCATGACTCAACCTTTCCCTGTGTGCATTTGCATGCTGGGTCTGAATCTATTCTCAGCAGCCACGGACCATACCAATCTTCAAAATCGTGACGAATTGATCAATAAATGTCATTTCTTGTTAGGCGAATTTAGAGGGTCTGATACTGCTGCCCCGTCCACGTCAACCCGGGTACCAGATTCAACAGAATTTGAACAAGGTCACCCAACTTGAAAAAAATAGCACCTCAAGCATTTGAGGTTTGTCTGTATAACACAACGGCATCAAAGGACGTTTTGAAAATTGAGAAAAGATCCAGCGAAGCTGCAAATTGGGTATTCGTGAGATCGACTGATTAAAATCAAATTCGCCATGCTATCATACACAGTGAGTACCGGACTAGGGGCAGGGTCATAGCGGCAGGATATTTGGCCAGGCCGTCCAGTACAGCATGCATAATGCGGTGGGACATCAAGACGTCTAATCCTACCAACCTTGCTGCAGCGCAGTCCCCCACCTCACGGACCAAGACTATCTCATGAATAAAGTGGCAACTGATCAGCTGCAGTAGAGGCGAACGCACAGGAGGATGGATTCGGAAAACTGGTTGTTCATGCTATCATACAGGGAGGGTCGGGAGGTAAAAGCACCACTACCTTCCTGCATATGCAAGAGGTATCCAGATTCCCCAAATACCACGGCTGAGCCCGAGCCGAGCCGTTGCTTCCAAGATGACAATAATCTACCGACCATCTCTCAACTCGTATCACAACCTAGCCCCGTCGTCGCGTGGTTGGAGCCTTGCTCTTGGTAGGCGTGGCAGTGGTCACACCAGACGAAGTCGAAGTGCTGGCCGAAACGGGCATCCCCTTCACCTTGCCCGGGGCCTTGACCGAGGGAGCGTTCCAATAGTACACCATCTGCGCGGCGAGCACACAGTTTAGCGCAAAGCCGGCAATAAAACCGTACAGGATTAGCTTATCGTCTACCTCCTGCAGCGTGGTGAAGATGCGGGACAACGAGCCGGCGAGATAGTTGAAGACCTGTTTTGCCGATTAGTCATGTGCTCGGGCCATACATTGGGCGCACGAGGAATGGATGTTCAACAAAGATGGGCAGGCAAAACGAGCACCAGAATGCGGATAACGGTCAGGTAGGGATAGTCGATTGGACATCGACGGCATGCACACTATTTTATGCCAAGCCACGTGTAAGACAGTACATGTCCCGACAGCCGTCGCCGCCACGGCCCAGACCAAGACACCGAGATACTGAAGCGCCGAGATAACGAAGAAAAGAGAACCAAAAGCGGGATTCTTACCGTGAATGCACTGAGCTGGCCCGTTCCACCCTCCTGCCAAATGGCTGCAATCTGTGGCACCTTGCTTGCGACGCCCAGAACGCCAGCACCGGCTTGGAGGTAGCTCAGAGTTTGCATATCAATGAAGGCCTCGCCAAACAGGGCTACCACGCTGGCGGCCAAGGCAGCTACGAAGAGAGCACCCATCGAGGCACGCCCACTATAATTGAGCACAAGAACGGTAATGATAACGTTCTGGCCGAGGATAAGAGCGGTCTCGCCATAGGTGCTGAAGGGGAAGCCGTTCCGGTAGTTGTAAGCCAGCGAGATGAGATATGAAGACGTCTCGAGTAGATAGGACAGGAACGACACGCCCTCGGCCGATTTAGACCGCCTTAACTTGACGATCTGCGGCACCTTCACGATGGACGATGCGGCGATGATGCCCAGGCCTAGGCCCTTGGAAACCCCCAGTTTGAGGCATTCCGCATCCGTTGGGTCAAGTTCAAGCACCAGTTTCTTGTAGCATGTTTCGCCCACAACGGACATGCCCAGATCGCGAATGGGTGCTGGGAAGTTGTTGGTGATCGGCTGCAGCGGTTGCAGCGCCGCTTTGAGAGCCTCCATGCCGACTGCCGCAACCCGGGTTCGTGAATATGCGCGTAGGGGAGATGGACGGATGTCGGTCGTGATTTTCGTGCGTCGATATCCGTGTCTTTGCTTGTGTCGTCTGGCTGTCTGTTGTTGGACAAGGACGCGTGGGCCGATTCCTTTTTCCAAGGCAAATAAATACTCGGGTCTGCGGACGAGAAGAACCCGATACCGGTATGGCTGGTCTGGGCGGAAAGACGACACAAGGATCCAAGGAGGCAGTGACGGAGATTTGATTCTGCCTGTAACTGGCAACTGAACCAAGGATTTGAAACTTCCTCGGTGCTGATTAATTCGAGAGTTATTGTCGCTGACTTCAAAATCGCAAGCTACCAGCCTGATCGCGCCCCATATCGCGGCTTGCGGACCCGGTCGCTGGGATCGCTTGGTTCCCGTATTCGTCCCTGCGTAATAGGACAGTTTTCGCGACAGGGATCGCGACAGCTCTTAGTACCTTACTCGGATACTGTACTATGGTATGTAGCTATCACATGCATGATGCTAGGAACGGCCCGGGACTGGGATCATTCGTTCTTCCATGTTCTCGGTTCCCAGCCAAGGTCTGCCTGTGCTACCTCCGGTACTGAGCAAGACTCATGTGATGGTCTGATCGAGTGGTGCTGGACTCAACAACAGGGATTGATACCGAGGAGATATCTCAATCGTGTTGTATCCAACTGCGTGGCTCCTATTTCAACGAGTGAGCAAGAAAAAATACCAGCAGCTCACAACGGCACTATCCGTATGATGAAACAGCACCAACACGCCCCTACCGGTAGACGCCTAATTAGATCTGATCGGGTGTATACTCGACACTGGGGTCTACGTGCGGACATGGTAGTTCATTTTAAGTAGCGGTCTCGCGGGAAAGTCGGAAAGGCTGTAATCTTTCAATCCATCGACCAGAAAAAAGGTCACAGCTTCGAATCTGTGAGCCCCGTCTCCTGTGCCCGTCACTGAATGGAAGCCATCCGACCAACTTCTATTGGCTCGGTATCAAGTATGGTGCAATAGGTCTAGAACTGGGGTACTCTCTGGTACCCCTCCGCCACAACTGCACGCAGTTAGAAATGAAGCGTGCTAGGTTGGTCTTTCATGATATTGCCATAACTAGGTTTTCGAGCTCCTTTTATCGTTGGATGCTGGTAGTTGTGGAGCAGCAGAGGTTGAAAGGATGGGGATTTTGTATGGTAGACGCTCACTTGCCAGTGTAAGGGAAAATGGCCGGGATTGGAGTGCTCTTGTCTGCCGATGTGCCATTCATTTTTACATCTACTGCACCTGACAATCTACGAATATAGAAGCCTACATAGTAGCGAATGAAATTCGAGAATGCGTAGCTTGCGTAAAATGTGGTTGTCTCAACCACCGTGGGGGTGTAGGTCGTAGATATAGGTGTGAAGAGATCACAAACAAGTGTTGAAATTGAGGCCTTGCAACAGGTAATCAGGGCACAAGCGTACTCTGCAGGATTTCTCTGACCAATTACTTCGAGAATAGCCTTTATTGGGGAATTCTATGGGATAAGCTAGGAACCGATGGATGCCGTTCATTCGGCAACGCTGATCGGCTTTTCGCGTGGAATGTCCCGGAACCTGCCGATGCACTTCGCGAACCCGCGGT
>JAOYMO020009149.1:0-15764 GCA_025802455.2 Iodosphaeria phyllophila | reverse complement strand
GGGACGCAGGGCGCGCAAACCTCGGCCATCGCCATCGGCACCGGCGCTACGGGGACGCTCGCCGGCGTCCAGGGTGGCCAGACGGCGGCCATTGCCGGGACGGTCCCGGATACCGCCGCGCTCGCCGGCACGCAGGGCGCGCAGACGGCGGCCTTATCTGGCACTGTCCCGGCTACCGCCGCCCTTGCCGGCACGCAAGGCGCGCAAACCGCCGCGCTGGCCTCGACCGTCACCGCTACGGCGACGCTCGCCGGCGTCCAGGGCGGCCAGACGGCGGCGCTCGCCGGAACCGTCCTCGATACCGCCACGCTCTCCGGCGCGCAGGGCGGGCAGACGTCGGCCATCAACATCGGCACCGGCGCCAACGCGGCGCTTGCCGGGGTGCAGGGCGCGCAGGCGGCGGCCCTCGCCGCCACGGTCCCCGATACCGCCACGTTGGGCGGTGTCCAGGGCGGCCAGGCGGCGGCAATAGCTGGAACGGTGTTGGACACCGTGGCCTTGGGCGCTGTCCAGGGCGCGCAGCTTGCCGCCGTCGTGGCCAGCCACCCCGATACCGCCACGCTGGGCGGTGTCCAGGGCGCGCAGTCTGCCGCCATCAACATTGGCAACAGCGCAACCGCGGCGCTGGCGGTGTCGCAGCCGGCGCAGACGGTGGCGGTTGTCGGCGCGGTCCAGATCGGGCCGACCCTGGCCGCGCAGCAGGCGGCGCAAGGCGCGTCTATCGTCGGCACGGCGTTGGACCGGGCGGTGCTGGCGGCGGTGCAGGGCGGCCAGGTGGCGGCCATCGCAGGAGTTGTTTCGGGAACTGGCACTTATGTGCCACCTTACGCCATCCCGCAGGCCGTGGCCCGCACCTCGCGCCTGGGGACGCTGGCCGATACGTCTCGGTTGGGCGCTGTTTCCCGCACCACCCGCCTGGTAGGAGTCTGACATGGCCGCCGTGGTTATCACGCCCCCGCCGATAGTTTTCGGGTCGATGCGAGTCGGGGACGTCGACAGCCGGGCCATGACCTGGGCGCCGGACCTGGTGCCCGATAACGACACCATCGCTTCGGTGACCGCGGTCACGATTACCCGGAAGGACGGCGTGGGGATGACCGGCACCGACCTGGCCTGGACGCCGCCGGCCAGTCTGGACGCCGGGAAGCTGATCGTCACCTTCGGCCTGCAGTTCGGAACCGCCGGGGTGACGTATGTCGTTACCGTCAAGATCCTGACCACGTCCGGCCGGGTTCTGCTGCGCGATGGCTTCCTGCTGGTCGCTGCGCGTCTCGGGTAAGGAATCCGCCATGTCCCCGCCGATCATCACCGTGACCGTTCCCGCGCTGTCCAAGAACCTGACCAGCCTGGACGCGGTGAAACAGAGTCTGGCCATTACCGACTTCAGCCAAGATGACTTCCTGCAATCGCTGATCTCGCGCGCCTCTGGCGTGATCGTCGGCGCCTGCGGCCGCAGCTTCGGTCTGGAAACCCTGGTCGAGACGATCCGGTGGACCCGGCGCGCGACGCAGCGCATTTCGTCCGGCCGGATGGAAGGGCCGCCGATTCTCCTGTCGCGCCGGCCGGTGTCCAGCGTCGCGTCCATCATCGAATACGGCAACGCGGTGCCGCTGGTAGAGAACACCGACTTCGAGGTGGACCAAAAGGCCGGCATGATTTACCGGCTGTCCGGGCAGAACCGCGTGTGGTGGACCACGGCCAGCGTGAACATCACCTATTCGGCCGGCTACTCCCTGCCGGACGACGGGGTGGCATACACCCTGCCGCGGTCGGTCGAGGACGTATGCATATCGATGGTCGCCGGCGGCTATTCGCTGCAGGCGCTGAACCCGGGAATCAAGACCGAGGTGACCGAAGGGGTGGGGCGGACCGACTACTTCGACCGAGGTTTCGCTACCTTCACGCTGGACGATTCGTTGAAGTCGGCGCTGGCGCCCTTTATCAACAGGCCCTGGTAATGGGAACGTTTCTCGTTCAACGGCGGCGCCACCTGATGCGCAAAGGCCGGTTGATGACCCTGCGTCGCAGCGGACAATCCGAGATCAGTCTCCTGGGGTTTTCCGCGACTTTCAGCCCGGACCAGATCACCGGCGCGATCAAACAGGGGGACCGGCGGGTGTCCACCCTGAATGATGAAATTGCAGCCGCCGCCTGGCCGAGCCCGCCACGCAACACCGATTTCCTGTTCATGGACGGGAAGACCTGGAGCATCCAAGGCGTCGACCCGAAATACGAAGGCGCGGACTGCATCGGGTATGAGTTCTGGATTCGGGGTGGCGCGGCATGAGCAGCCCGGACCCGTGGAACGACGCCAAGGCCAAGCTGCTGGCGGCCAGCCTTGGCGTGCCAATCTCCTGGCCGAATGAAGATTTCGACCTGCCGGAACCGCCGGCGGCGTGGCTCCAGGTGTCCTCGGAGTCGCATTTCGTTCGACCCATCGACATGGGGGCGGGGGTTTGGCAGGAGCAGGGCACGCTTCGGGTCCACATCATCGTCCCCAAAGGCGCCGGGATTTCGGCCGCGCAGTCCCTGGCCAAACAGATCTTGAACACCTTCCGAGGCCTCGCGCCAGGGCCAACCGTCTACCTGTCCGGCGCCATAGGGACGACGGGACAGGACGAAGTGACCGGCATGTGGGAAGTGCTTCCTGTTGCCATTGATTGGCGGTATCAGGACGTATCCGTTTAGGTTACAAATCGCGCAACAACCTGCCCTTTTGATGGGATTACCGCACCATGGCCGCCACGACGGGTTATCAAGCCGGCACCGAGACGAACCAGACCGTCCTGTCCTACGCCGTCGAAGCCGTGTGGGGCACGCTCCCGGCGGTGCAGTTCCAGGGCCTGCGCTACACCGCGGAATCCCTGTCCGGTAGCAAGACTCGCGGCCGGCCGCAGGAGATCAACGCCACCCGCGAGGCCTCCGCCGCAATCACCACCCAGGAGGCCGCGGCCGGCGCGATCAATTACGCGCTGTCCTTCGGCACCTACGACGACCTGCTGTCCGTCCTGCTGGGCAACGATTGGCAGGCCGCCCAGGTTCTGGTCGGCGTCGCAGGCGACGTGACTCTTACCAGCGGCACCGGCGCCCTGGTGTCGACCACCTCCGGCAAATTCACCGCCATTGCGGTTGGCCAGTATTTGCGCCTGTTCGGCTTCACCAACGCGGTGAACAACGGCGTCTACCGGGTGACCGCCAAAGCCTCGAACCAATCGATCACCGTTGTGCCGCTGTCCGGCGCCACGCTGGTTACCGAGACGCCGGCCGGCGTTCTGTTCCAGGGCCGCGCCTCCAGCATCCAAAACGGTGTCCAGTTCAAGTCGCTGTGGATTCAGCAGCAGTTCAGCAGCGCGCTTTTCCTGAACTACGCCGGCTCCTACGTCCAGGCCTGGACGCTGTCCGGCGGTATCGGGCAGTTCCTGAACGGGTCTTTCACCATCGCCGCGAAGTCCGAGGCGTCCGCCACCGTCAACGCCTCCACTGGCGCGGTCCTGGCCGCCCCCACCGGCCTGGTCCACGACCCGGTCACCAACTTCCTCGGCATCTACGTGAACGACGTCAAGATCGCCGCCACGGTTGACAGCTTCAGCATCAACGCGTCGAACACGGGCGCCGCTGCCGAGTATGGCATGGGTTCCGCCGTCGCTGCCGGCATGCTCACCGGCATGATGGAAGTGTCTGGCACCATGAAGATGTATTTCAAGGACTTCACCTACTACGCTCGATTCAAGAATGAGACGCTTGGCCGGGTGGCGTTCGTGACCCAGGACGCCGCCGGCGGCACCTACGTGATCGAACTGCCGAACTGCGCCCTCATGAACCCGAAGGTTGAGTCCGGTGGTCCGAACGCCGCCGTCATGGCCACCTTCGACATCGAAGGCAACCCGCAGGTCGGCGGCGGCACGATCACTATTCACCGCCTGCCGAGCGTCTAACCCCGTCGCAGGGCGCCCTGCGATAAAGGGCCGCTGGTGTTCGGGCGCCAGCGGCCCGCCTACCCCGAAGCCCGGACCGCAACCCGAAATTGAGGTGTATCCGCTATGGCCAAGCTTACGAACTTCCGCGTCAACTCCAAGGCGATCAACGCCGGCGAGTGGATCTCCCCCGGCGAAGAATACGACGATCTGGAGATCCTGACTCGCGGCTTCACCGACACCTACACCGACGTGCGCGCCGCCAAGCTGCGGAAAGCGTCGATGCGCTATGGCCTGGACGAACGAAAAATCCCGTTCGCCGAGTCCCGCGGTATCATCGTGGAAGTGATGATCGAACACGTCCTGCTGGACGTGCGCGGCCTGGTCGATGACAGCGGGGCGAAGGTCGACTTCACCGGGTTCTGCGACATGCTGCGCGACCCGGACTACGCCCCGCTGTTCGCCGCCTGCGTCGCAGCGGCGGCTAAGGTCGGCATCGTCAAGGCGGACGCGAAGGCCGAAGCCCTGGGAAACTAATCGAGGCCCTTCGAATCGCGCTGTTCCAATCGGGGATGTCCCCGGACATGCTGGCACAACTGGCCGCCGAAGGCGACCCGAACGGCACGCCCCCGGAGATCCCCGATTATCTGCTGTGGATTTGGAGGGCGTGGAACCGGCTCAATCGGGACCGGAACTACCGTGGCGGCGGCATGGGGCCGGCGATCCCGGCGCCGATCACCTGGGCGGCCGTCGTTGCCTGGTGCGCGTTTCATGGATACCCTGGCGACGCCGTCGCGGACCTCGACGGCTACCTGCAGCAGATGGATGCGGTATATATTCAGTGGGTCATAGACAGGATTCCTAAGACATGAACGCGCGGGCCTTCACACAGGTGACCCGGCAGTTCGTGGAAAAGGAACTGGGACCGCAGGCGCGATCCGCACTCCTGGCCGACATCGCGCAGAAGGGTTCGGCCGAACTTATCCGCACCGGCCGGGCCTCGCCGAACTTCCGGCGCTTCGTTGATGGGCGCGAAGGCGCGCAGGAAAACACCGTCAAGCCGGACGGCGTGATCGTCTATGAATTCAGTTGGATCGGCGAGATTGCGACCTTCGTCCTGGCCTTCCTGCGCGCCCGGTCGCCGGTGCGGTCGGGGAGATTCCGGGACTCCTTCGTGGTGTCGGTCGACGGTCGGCCGATCCCGGCGGCCGAATTCCAGCCGAGCAGCGTCCCGCTGAAGGCCGAAATATTCATATACAACACGCAACCATACAGCCGGAAGGTGGACGTCCAGTTGCGCGGCGGGAAGGCGCTGCGCTTCAGCGTGCCCGCCGGCCTGTATGACGACGCCGTGCGCGCGGTGAATCGGCAATATGGCAACGTCACCAAGGCGGAACGGGTTTACAGCGTCACCTTCCCCGGGCAATACACGTTGCGGCGGGGGATCAATGCAGGGCGCCGCGTTAATAGTCCAGCGATTCAAATTCTTCCGGTAGAGTGACCCCATGACCGATTATGTGGCACGCGCGACCTACACCCTTGACGATCAGGTATCGGCCAACGCCGCCAAGATCGGCGCGGCGCTGGGCGCCATGGGGGCGGCTGCGGACGTGGCGGAAGCGGCGGTCACGAAGACCGGCCGGACGCTGCAGGGTTCGGTGAACCGCTACGACGAAGTGGCGAACAAAACGCGCGCCCTCACCGCGGCCATGAAGGAACAGTCCCGGGTTCAGGACCAGGTTACCGATGCCCTGGCGCGCGGTGAGGGGGACGCCGGCACCTACTCGCGCACCCTGGACGGTCTGGCCGCCAAGGTCGACAAGGCGCGCGCCGCGCTGGTCGCCGCCAAGGCCTCGACCACCGACAGCGCGGCGTCCTTCAATATCCTGGCCGCGGCGGCGGACCGGGCGGCGGCCTCGCAGGACAAATACAACCGGCTGACCGGAATCGCGCCGATCACATCGGCAGACGCCTATTCCAAGCGGGCGGCCGATATCGCCGCCTACGGCGATTCGCTGGACGCCTTGCGGTCGAAATTCGACCCGGTCTTCGCAGCATCTAAGCGATACGAGTCGGTTCTGGATGAAATTGCAGCGGCCGAAAAAACCGGCGCGCTGAACGCGAACGTCGCCAACGCCGCGCGAGATCGCGCCACCCAGTCCTATCAAGATCTGCTGGTGCCGGCCGCCAAGATCGCGCCTGTCCTGAAGGACCAGGCGGACGCGCACGAACAGGCCGGCGCCTCGGCCAAGTCGCAGTCCTTCGCCCTGCGACAACTCGGTGTCCAGTCCGTCCAGGCTATCTCTGGCATCGCCAGCGGCCAGCCGATCTTGACGACCTTCATTCAGCAGGGGCACCAGGTTGTCGACGTGGCCTTCTCCACCGGGACCGGGTTCGGCGTCATGGGGGCGGCGGTCAAGGCGGTGGGCGGTTTCTTCCTGACCACCGCCGGCGCGATTACCGCCGCCGCCGCGGTGCTGGGCGTTCTGGCCTATTCCGCCGAGTCCACCGACCGCAGCTTGGCGCAGCTTCAGAACCGGCTGCAGTCCACCCGGGACGATTACAAAGCCCTGGCGGTCGAGGTGACCGCCGTCGCGAAACAGATCGCCGGCGCCGGCTTGGCCAGCAAGGACGACGCCACGTCGGCAGCGGCGTCCATCGCCGGTAGCCGGAACTTCACCGGCTCCAGCGCCGACCTGAAGGCGCTTGTCGTGGCCGCGGCCGACGCGGCCGCCGCGCTGGGCGAAACCCTGCCGGCCGCCGCCGGCCGGTTCGTGGCCGCCATGAAGTCCCCGAAGGACGCCATTCAGTCCTTCATCGATCAGGGGTTGAAGGGCGCGAACGAGCAGCTTCTGGACCAAGTCACCCGGCTGCAGGACTCCGGCCACGCGGCCGAGGCGGCGGCTATCGCCATCAACACGCTGAAGAACGCCACCGCCGGCGCGGCGGACAACCTCACCCCGCTACAGAAGGCGCTGCGCGATCTCAGCGCCAGCTTCTACGGGACCGCGCAGGGCGGGGAGACGTTCGCACACGCCATCGGCGAGGCGCTTACCACCGCGGCGGCTGCGGGTATCGGCGCCATCGCCAGCATCATGGGGGCGCTGAATGGTGCCTTCAACACGGCGAAGGGCCTGGCGCCGCCGGCGGGTGGCGGCGATCCGTTCACCGCCAACGACCAGCGATACGTCGCCGGTGGGGCGAACTTCGCTGCCGGTATCCAGCGTCTGCCGTCCGACATCCGCGCCAAGATCTACGGCGAGGGCGCGGCGCAGGGCCTGCGCCCGGAGTTGCAGGGCTTCGCAGCAGCGACAGCCGGGTTCGAAAGCAACGGGCAGAACCTTGCGGCGAACGGGGTGGGCGCGACGGGGATCGGCCAAATCAAGCCGGGGACGGCGGCGCAGTATGGCGTCGGCAACCTCGACCTGACTAATCCGGCGCAGAATATCCAGGCGATGATAACGATTATCAAGAAACTGGACGAACAGTTCGGGGGCGACTTCTCGAAGATCTCGGCCGCCTATACCGGTGGGTCCGGCACGGTCGACCCGACGTCCAGGGGCTATCGGCCGGTGCTGTCCAAGGAATCGAGTGACCGGCTGACCAACCTCGGCCTGTCCGCGCCGGCTGGCCAGTCTCTGTATGCCGGCAGCGCCGCGCAGGCGGCGGACAACGCCCAGCAAGCTGCGCTGAAGACGGCGCGCGAGGTGGGCGGGATCACGCCTGCACAGAACAAGATAGCGGACCAATACACCCAGCTTTCCGATGCGCGCACGGCGCTAGGGCCGGGTAAGGAAGGGACGGCGGAATGGCAGGCGCTTACCGCCGCCATGATTGAAAACCGCAAGGCGGCTTACAGCACGGTGGACGGCGTCACGGCGGCCAACCGCGCCAGTGCCGACGCTATCGAGCCGTTGAACCACGAAGCCGGCGCGGCGCGCGATGTCGCCGAGGCGCGGAACAAGATCCGCATAGCGGCGCAGCAAGATGGCCGCACCGTTACCGAAGGCGAGTTGGCGGATGCGACCTTCCGCGCCTACCAGAAACTGAACGCCGCCCTGTCCGACAACCTGTTGGCGAACAGCCGTGCCGTGGCGGGCCAGGCTGCGGTTAACGACCAGGTGCTGAAGGGCGCCCGCAGCACGGTAGAGGCGACGGATGCGGAACGGGCCAAGACCGATGCGTTGAAATATGGCGCCGAAGGGTCCAGCGAATACCGCAGCGCGGTGAACGACCTCACCGAGTCCTACCGCCAGCAGGCCGCCGTCAAGGCGGACAGCGCCACGGCGTCCCAGTTACTGGCGCAGCGGAACGACTTGGAAACTATCGAAACGGAAACCCGGCTAGTTGCCGCGTCCACCGAACAGCGAGAAAAGGAACTCGCGGTCCTGAAGGAACGCCAGCGCATCATCGGCACCGGGGGCGACGTGAACGATGCGGCGTCCAAGGAGTCGCTGGCCAACGTCGCCAAGATCGCCGACGCGAAGACCAACGTCACCCAGTTGCAGAACAGCCTGACCGCTATCGGCGACATCGGGTCCAACGCGTTCCAGACCATCGGCAACTCGATCACCCAGGCCTTTGCGAACGGCACGATCAAGGCGCTGAACTTCGGCGACATCATGCGGGCGACCCTGGCCGCCGCGGTGCAGGGCTTCGCGCAGCTTGCCATTATCAATCCGGTTCTGAACGCCACGCTGGGCGGGACGCGTGGCACGCTGGGCGGCGCGCTGACTGCGCTGGGCGGCACTGGCACCGGGACGACCGCGGCGGCGTCTGGCGGCCTCGGGTTGACCGATATCGCCGGCTACGCCAGCACCCTTAGCAGCGCATCCGGCGCGCTGGGCGGGCCAACCATCGGGTCCGCGCTCGGCCTGACCGGAGCGAATAGCGCCGGGTCGGCGTTGTCGGGGTTGACTAACTACCTTGGACTCACGACAGCCCCCGGCGGGTTCGTTGGCGGCATCCCGGGCGCCTATGCCAGCGGCGCGGCGGCCCAAGGTAGTGGCCTGTTCAGCGGCCTGTCGAACAGCGTCACCTCCACGCTGAACACCTCGGTCCTGGGCGGCACGGTCGGCGGCTACGCTACCGGTATCGGCCTTGGCTACGGCGCCGGCACGCTGGCCAACTCCCTGCTGCGCGGCAATCAGACCAACGGCCAGATCGGCAGCGCCGCAGGCGCCACCGCGGGCGCGTTGGTGGGGACGCTGGTCCTTCCCGGCGTCGGCACGGTGCTGGGCGGCCTGCTGGGCGGCGTCCTGGGCGGCACCGGCGGCGGCCTGCTCGGGTCGAAGGTCCACAAGGCCTATGGTATCGACATCGGTGTGAACGACTCCGGGACCCTGGACATCGCCAGCGCGCGGAACAACCACGAACCGGCTTACGCCGCGGTGCTGGAGCAGCAGCAGAACGAAGTCGACGCCATCAACCGGCTGCTGGACGCCAACGGCCTGAAGGTCGGGGCGGACACTCGCATCACGGTGGGCAAGGGGAACAGCGGCCCGGACGGGAAGAACCTGGACCAGGCGCAGGATCTTCAGGACGAATTCGGCCGCATCCGGTTCCACTCGGACGACAACTCGCAACTGAACTCGGCCATCGGCGGGAAGTCCTTCGGCTCGGCCGACGAACTGAACACCTTCCTGACCGGCTTTAAGGCGTTCACCGATTCGCTGCCGGCGCTGCTGGACCCGCTGAAGAAAAATGAGGACTCTCTCGGGTCGCTGCAAACCGCCCTGAACGCCATCAACACCACGTATTCGGCCGCCGAGACGCAGGCCGCCAGCTACGGGCGCGCGACGGACGACCTTGTGGCGGCGCAGGCGCAGGCTACCCAGCAGGTGAAGGACAACGCCGACAAGGCGCTGCAGGGCACACTGAACGGATTCGTGCAACGTGGGCTGGCGGCCAACGGCGACACCCAGGCGGCGGCGCTACTCGGCTTCGACACCGACGCCGACAGCCAACGCGAGGCCTTCAAGGCGCAGTTGATCGGCGTCTATGGCACCGCCTACGAAGGGTCCCAAGACTACGTCCAGAAGATGTTGATCCTGGAGCAGACGCTTGGCGCGGAACGCCTGAAGATCGCCCAGCAGAACGGCGAGGACACCGTTGCTCTGGCCAAACAGGCGCAGCAGCAGGTGGCCGGCGTCATTAACAGCTTGGCGTCCTATGCCAGCGGCCTGGCGGTTGGTTCCAGCAGTTCGTTGTCCTCGCAAGACAAATACGCCTACGCCAGTTCGCAATTCGGCAGCACCTCGAACAAGGCGCTGGGCGGCGACTTCGTGGCGCTTCAGAAGTTGCAAGCTGCGGCCGACGCCTTCCTGACCACCTCGCGCGACCTGAACGGGTCCGGCGCCGCCTACGCCGCCGATTACGAGAAGGTGACCGGCGTCCTGGCGGCGGTTGGGGACGCTTCGACCGATCAGCTAACCGCATCGGCGATGCAGCAGATTCAGACCGATAACACCGGCCTGCTGCAACAGGCCATCAGCGGGTTGCAGGACGCGTTGAAGGGCGCCACGGCGGACGGCTCCTACTCGGTCGTGGGGGCGGTCTACAGCGGCAACGCCTACGTGGCGGAAGTCGTCTCGGCTTCAACCGAGGCCTATCTGTCCGCCTTCTCTGCCCTCACCGAAGCGGTGTCCCACACGACGGCGGTAGGCCTATCGGCGGCCGATGTCTCCGGCATCATGGACTACCAGACGTCGCGCGTTGTGGCGGCGGTGCAGGCGGTGGAGTCCCAGGTCTATTCGCTGCGCCAAGAGTTCGCGCAGAAGAACTTCGGCAGCACGGTGACGACCAACAACTACGAAGGCGGCTACCAGGGTAGCGAAGCCGGGAGTCGCGGCTGATGGCCATCGACCCGTCCCTGCCGCTGTTCTACACCCTTGACCTGGACGTCTACACGCCGGCGCAGACAGCGGTCACTAACAAGCCGGGCCACATGACCCGGCCGCACATGACGCCGGCTGTTCTGCCCGCCGCCGCGGCGGTTATGGCCACCGTGCGCGCCTCGGACTCCGGCTACCGCAGCCAATCGACCGATACGCCGGCCAGCGCCGTATATCCGCCGCTGATGTCCGCTGCCTTCGCCGTTGATCGGAAAATGAACCTGGACCCGCTGGGCGCCACGGTGTCGGTCGGCTGGGGGACGGTCAGCCTGTCGAACCTCGGCGGGGCCTTCGACAACGCGGTGGCGGTGCAGAACAGCGACGGGCGGGCGGTCACCCTGCGGGCCGGGCAACGCGTCTACGACGCCGTGCGCGGCTACTGGCAAGACCCGCCTTATTCGTCCCTGGCGCTGCTGTTCAGTGGCGTGGCGATGTCCTGGAGTCTGTCCGACACCACGCTGGACATCCCCTTGCGGGATGCCACCTACTGGATCGAACAGCCGCTTCAGGCGGTCACCTACACCGGGGCCGGCAGCTACGGCGGATCGGCGGACCTAGTCGGCATTCCGCTGCCGAAGGTGCGCGGGACCGTCGCTGACATCAAACCGGTGCTGATCGATCCGACGAACAGGATCTACCAATACACCGATGGCCCGGGGACCGTGGTCGCGCTCTATGAGGGCAGCGACACGAACATAACGTTCCAGGCCAACACCACGAATCTCTATTCCGGCACCACGACATCGGGTCAGTATCGCACCGACAACAGCCGCGGCCTGTTCCAGCTTGGCACCGCGCCGGTGCGCACGATCACCCTGTCCGCCACCGGCGCCTTCCCCACCGCGGGCATGAAGACGACGGTGGCGGCCATCGCGCAATACCTGTTGTCCGAAGACATGTCCCTGCCGCCCGGCAACCTCGATACGGCATCCTTCGCTGCGGTGGACACCGCCTACCCCTATGCCGCCGGCGTCTACTTCGGTCCGACGCCTATCGCCGGCGTGGCGGCGGTTGGCCAGATGCTGGTCGGCGCCGGGTTCAAAATGATGCCGCTGCGGTCCGGCAAGCTGGCGCTCTATGCCCTGCGCGACGTTTCCACCGGCATGCCGGTGGCCGCCTTCGGCGTCGACAACGCGGTGACCTGCTCCGTGGTCGGCCTGCCGGACAACGTCAATCCGTCCCCGTATCGTTTTCGCGTCGGGTATCAACGCAACTACAACCCGTCGCCGTCCGACACCTCGCCGGCGGTTACGAGCATGGTGCGGCGCGGCTACCTCGACAACGAATACCGCTACGCCGGCTGGTCCAGCAACGCGGTGCTTCTGGCCTACCGCCGGCCGAACGACCCGCCACAGATCCCCAGCCAACTGAACAACCAGGCGGACGCCTTGGCGGTGGCCAACGGCCTCGGCGCGCTGTGGGGCGTAAGGCGCCGCCTGTATGCCGTGGTGGTGCCGATGGTGGTAGGTCTGGCGCGGGAAATGGGGGATGTTGTGTCCCTGACCTGGCCGACCGATGACCTTCGCGGGAGTCGGCTTGGCCAAATCGTCGGCGAGCAGATCCGATCCGGGGACGCCGTTTCAACCCTCTACGTTCTGGTGTAGCAATGGCCCGCGCGCTTATCGGATGGAAGAACCAGATCCTGACCGGGGCTCTGGCGGCGTCCTCGGCGCTGCCCGCGCTGCCGGCCTCGAACCTGCAGTCTGCCATCTGTTCGCCCTCGACCGCATGGCAGACGCTGCCCGGGATCACCTCGGCCACGCTGCTGATCGACTCCGGGAACCCGCTTACGAACTGGCGCGCCTTCATCCTGGCCCGCACAAACCTATCCTCTGGCGCCCTGATCCAATGGCGCGTCGGCGCGCTGGCGGCGGTGTCCGGCGATCAGGCGGGCGCCTACGCTTTCAGTTCGATGACCGCGGCCAACATGATCGGTTTCACCGCCATCGATCAAACGTTGATGGGGCCGCAGAACATCCCCTTCACGGTGGCGACGTCGGCCTTCTACGTGGCGCCATCTGGCGGCAGCGACAGCAACGCCGGGACGCAGGCTTCGCCCTTCGCCACGATCACCAAGGCGCGCGACGCCATGCGCGCCAGCGGCACGGTGAAAACCACCTACCTGCGCGGCGGCCTGTGGACGCCGGGCGCACAGATCCTGCTATCGCCGTCCGACGCCAACACCACCTATAGCCGGTTCCCCAGCGAGGTGCCGATAGTCGACGGCGGCGGCACGGTAACCGACCTGTTCAAGCTGGACCCGGGCGCGAACGGAATCACGTTTTTCGGCCTGGAGGTGCGCAACGTCCTGCAGTCCGCCATTCACCTGGGCGGGTTCAGCAGCGGCGCGGTGTCGGGGACCATCATCCGAGACTGCTACATCCATGGTATCGGCGGGTCGACGGGCGGCTACGCCGGTGGCTCGGGCGGCATCTACGGGACGTATTGGACGCAAGACAACATCATCCGCAACAACCGGGTGACCGATTGTATTGGCCCGTGCATCTGTTTCGTGGCGGGGACCGGGACCGGTGAAAAGAACATCGGCAATCAGGTCCTATACAACGTCGTCATGCGGGCCAACAACTCGGCCCTGACCGACACCGGCGCCATCTACTTCCTGGATCGCTTGCACAACGGGACCAGCAGCGACCAGACGCAAATCAAGTGGAACTTCATCCAGGACAGCGGCGACGCCGCCGACGTGCGCGGCATCTACCTGGACGACCAGACCAGCTATGTGCAGGTGTATGGAAACATCGTCTGCGGCAGTATGTCTTTTGCCATCAACATACATGGTGGGGATCACTGTGTAGTGACAAACAACATCTTCGACATTTCGAAGGTGCGCAACTTCATGGGCATCTACCAGGATGCACCCAGCGGCCAGACTAATTACGGTATGGCATCGAACTCGTTTACCGGGAACATCGTCTATAGTAGCGGGCCGACCGCATATCCCGCTTCGCAGATGTGGGCTTACTACTTCGCCGTGGGCAACGTCATTGCGAAACCGACCATGACGAACAACCTGTTCTTCCGCGTCGGGGGCACGCTGCCGGCCACCGCCGGCGACATCCCGGACACCGCGCCGGTGGTCACCGATCCGCTGTTCGCGCCTGCCGCCCCGGGGACGCTCGCCTTCAACAGCGGGTCAGTGTCGGCCGGCATCGTGCCGGGGTTCGGTCAATCGGTGGTGGTCGCCCCGGCCTCGGTCGCCGGCCAGTATTGCCTGCTGACGATCACCGACACCGCGAACGCCGATGGCTTCCTGAATATCCCCGGGGTGTTCGCCGGCGACGCGTGGCAACCCGCGACCAACGTTTCGCCCAGCACCACCCAGGGCAGGGACGACGCCACCACCGAGGTGGTGACGCGCGGCGGCCAGGAATACCCGGTCCTATACTGGCGCCGCCGGCGCTGGGAACTGGACTTCCAAGGCATCCGCTCCAGCGAGGTCTGGCCCTACTACGACGACCTGGACAATGCGGCGCGGTTGAACACGAACGTCCTGTTCATCCCCGATCCGGCGTCCGCCACCATCAACCGCGAAGCGGTGTTCGGCCGGCTGAAGTCGCGCGCCGACCTGTCCTACTACCAGAACGCGCAGGATCGCCGCGCCTGGCGCGCCACCATTACCGAAAGGCTGTGACATGATCCGTAATTACGTCCAGGAGACGTCTTCGGCTCCAGGCACCGCCAGCACCATCAACCTGGCGGGCGCGGTCACTGGGCGCGCCACCTGGGCGTCTCAGTTCCCCACCGGCTCCCTGGTCTACTACGGGATGGACGATGGCACGCAATGGGAGATCGGATTCGGCACCTTCACCACCGGGACGCCGAACACGCTCGCGCGCACCGGGGTTATAAAGAACTCGGCAGGGACGACGGCTCGGTTGAACTTCACCGGCGCTACCCAGGTCTTCAACGACATCCCGGCCGAACGCTCGGTGTATCAGGACCAGAACCAGAACGTCGCCCTTCCCAGCGCCTTGACCCTGGGCGGCCCTCTGACCACGGCGGGCCAGGGCAATAACCTGATGCCGTTCACAACCCTCACCGGGTTGACGATCAGTCAAACCGGCTCGGCGGGCGCCATCGGCCTATACGTCAACATCGCCTCGACCAGCAGCTTGTTCGCCTATTTCACCATCGCCGGCGGCAACATCGGCTCAATCACGACCAACGGATCGAACACCTTCTACAACTCGACGTCCGACTACCGTCTGAAGGCCATCCTGGAACCGGTGGACTGGGGCTCGGTCATTGATAGCGTCCCGGTCTATCACGCGGAAATGAAGTATGGCCATTCGCGCGCCATGTTCATGGCGCACGAATTGCAAGCCGTCATCCCCGACATTGTTACAGGGGAGAAAGATGGAATTGATGCCGATGGGAACCCAGTGTATCAGATGGTGGACCACACTGCATTGGTTCCAATCATGTGGGCAGAAATTCAGGCGCTTAGGGCGCGCCTGAATGTGCTTGAACGGCGGACGGTATCGTAGCGTAATGGGTCGCAATTAGGCGGCGGGGTGGCTTCTGATGGCTGTTAACAACGACATATCGCTTCTCGGAATCCTGGGTCTTTCAACCACGCTCATTTTGGCGGGGATTGGCGGCGTCTCCTACGTAACGGCATATTCCGCCGGGGCCGATCAGAATCGGGCCGACGTCGCCAAACTCACCAAGAACATGGCCGACATGACGAAGGAACTGCGAACCAGTTTCGCGGACATATCCAAGGCGCTCGAACAGAACCTGGTTTATCAGGACAGAGTTGTATCGATTGCAAGCCGGGTCGGTGGGACCGAGACGCGCAATGCTACGCAAGATGATCGTATAGCAAGCTTAGAGTCAAGAGTCGGCATTGTGGAATCACAAATGCAAAGCTTGGCGCCGTCCTTCATCCCGGCGCCTGGTCGCCGCAAGTGAGGGCGCCGGCGCTGGCGCTGCT
>JAOYMO020008988.1:0-15781 GCA_025802455.2 Iodosphaeria phyllophila | reverse complement strand
GGCCATGCCGTATGTTATACTGTCAAGTTCCATTCCTTCGGGAAAAATGGGCATTTATATGGGGATTTTCAATTTCTTTATTACGATTCCCCAGATCATCAATGGCATTATCGGCAGTCCGATGGTGAAATACGTGTATCATGATAAACCGGTGTATGCCATTTTTGTGGCAGGCGTATTTATGATTTGCGCTGCCGTTTGTACGTTGTATGTGTATGATCCGGGTTTGATAAAGATAAAAGAGGAGCAGTACCCGGAATCACCTGTCACAACTCTTTAGTCTTCCTGTGCTAAGCTAACATAGCGGACCCCCGAATTAAATATACCCCTGTTTCAAATGAAAAACATTTTATATAGTCTAGTGCTGCTGATAACAATCAGCGCATCTGCCGCCGATAGCCTGAATGTTTACCCTATGCACTGGTGGACTGGCATGAAGTACCATGCTATTCAGTTGATGCTTCATGGTAAGGCCTTAAAAGGCTTAACAGCCGCCGCGGCTTATCCGGGTATAAAAATAACCGGCAAACAACACAAAGCTCAGCGGCGGGATCAGCAGGCCAAAGATCAGGTCGAAATACATGTGCCAGTTGTTGGTGCCGTAAGTAGTTGCGTTATTAATGTTATACTCCACGTACGACATAAATTCGGCAAAAGGCCTTTTCCAGATAATATAATCCACAATCCCCTGCGAGGCCAGCACAATAACCGAGAACGAAAGGAACAGCAACAGCAGCTCTTTAAAAGAGCGTTTTTGAATGAGCAACGCCAAACCAATGCCCGCGGCAATGAACACCGATTGAAAGCGAATGGAAAAGCCAATGCCAAGCCACAGGCCGGCTACTAAGAAATCTTTCAGGCTGAGCTTGCTGTTCCCGCGCACAATGTATGCATTGAGATACGCGTCATCTTCTTTGATGAGTGAATCAAGTTGAGCAACGGCGGCAGTATAATTTTTGCTGTCATAATCAAATTCTCCATTACGTTTTCCTCCATTCAGGTTAACAATCACACCCAGCGTAGTTTTTGCCGTAGCGGTAAAATCAAGACCGAAATTCGCGTTCCCTAATTTATTTAAATTAATCGCATGATTCAACAGGTTGACTGATGAAGTCAGCGAATTGGGGGCATCATAAAATCGCCGGTCATATCTATCAGACTATAATTTTTTTCAAAACCGTAGCCCAGATTGGCAAAGAGATTCACTTTTTTATAATTGTAATTCAAATTCAGAGCTTTCATGTAATTTTTTAATTAAAGGAGATAGTAGCGGAGGGGCATCTCTACAAGATGGCCTAATTAAACTAGGCATTCGCTTTTTATACTTCGGAGACGCAATAATTTATTATTATGAGCCTTCAGTAGTAGCTCATTTCAAAAGTTATAATTTTATTGATTTTTGTAATGTTACAGAAATTGGTTTAAATTATATTCCACAAAAAATTTGGCGATTTTTACCATCAGGAATGGTGGGAATGGTGGGAATGGTGGGAATGGGGGGAATAATAACAAGAAGTTTGATGGTGGGGAGGATTCCACGACGACACTGTTTGGGTTTCCTGGGTTGGTGTTCGAGGTGCTGAGGAATGGGGTTGTTAGTTCGGTTACGGTGTTTTGAGGAGCGTGGGGGGTTTTCATGGTTCGTCTTTTATACTTTTGTGACTTGTGTTTTTGGGGCTCTTTTTGTTGGATTTTGGGAGCTGGGTTGCCAATTGGACGGATTTGGGTTGATTGTGGGAGATTCATCGGATGCTTTTTTTTTCTTCTTTTTTTTCCTTTCGGTTCTTGATTGTTGGTCATGACGATGCGGGCGTTCGTTCAATGTGCGATTTCATCTATGCGATTGTATGTGTTTGTACGGATGAGACGCAAGATACCATGTGCGAAGACTGTTGGATAGTGTACTTGAATCATCATGGTGTGTGGCAGGAGCGTGTTGCGTGTTGCGTGTTGCGTGGGTTGGGCATGGCGTCTGTTCTATCTACTGCAGGTATATATTGATATTGAGTTTCTTCTGCATGCGAATGAACGCGCATGCCCCAGTCATGCCACATTTTGGAAGAGCTTGCTACACCAGTTGTTCATGACGAGAGTTATGTTTGAAAGTGAGCTACGTACAGTATCTATCTATCACTATGTAACGGTAATCACAGCTTCTGGTTGGCATGGACGCGGGAGGCACACTTCACTCCATCATCGCTTTACGAATACAGTGGCCCGACAGACAGATATAACGAGCCAATGTGAGAAACCCTCATTTGGCTCGTTATTTTTTGTCCAGGCACTTGTATGTCGGAGCGCCGGGGCAATGGCGAAACACCACGTCATTCCGGTACGCGGTGTGCCGGACCCTTTCTATTTCCAACGGGCTAGGTGGAACAGGTACAATACACTGGCACCAGCTGCCAGCGCTATACAACGCGGCCAAAAAGCCACGCCTGGGACAGCCAAGATTAAACCGCAGCTCGATGAGATGGAGTCGTCGGGCAGCGTCTTTTGCAGCATCGAATGTTCATCGTGAAAACTGCGCCCATTCTGTGCGACCGCATGTTTGCATGGGTATGGGAATATCTTGCGGTGGAATGTACAGAACGGAGAGGGTCTTCAACTGCCCCGACGCCTTCTAGAGCAGTGCATACCCATGCTGATGGAACGCGAACCTTGGACAGGAAATGATCGTTTCTGTTTCAAATATGCTGGCCAGGTCTAAATTCGACTCTCTGGCCTCCGCCCCCCCCCCCCTCACCCCTTTGGAAAGGCCAGGGTGCTTGGATGAGAGCGCTTTTTTTATACCGGTACCTTCAGTTAATGGGAGGCATCCACCAGCTGAGCAAGTATCTCATGCATGCATGAATTTACCTGGCAAAAGGAGTGTGGACTTGTAAGATTAGTGGGTGCCCCCCACTAAGTTACTGGTAAGGAAAACTCCCTATTCAAAAGAAAAGTGTCTGTTCAAGCGACCTGGCCTTCCCAAGGAACGAAGGGGCTATGACCAGAGGGTCGATTTTAGACCTGGCGAGTAAGTAGTCAGCACCCGGTAGGCTACTGGCAGTACCGGTAGTACCATGCACTGGGGTGACGACAAGGGAGTGTATAGTGGACGATCGAATATCAAACACTCCAGTATACGCGTGGAAATGAGGAGCAATGGTGGCCTCATGAAACGACGATATTGAAGGGGATCACATTAACAGCCGGTGCCGGCTCATACTGCCCGGATCCTTGGGGAGAGCACTGCCCTTGTGAACTGGTCCTCTCGATAAGTTACTGTACAGCTGCCGACTCTTTCATCCAAAGCTGACAGGATTACAAACAAGAAGCAGTACCAGTATACACGTATGTTGCCAGCATGGTAATGAGAATCTGCGGATATCAGCATGGGTAGGCCGGTTTGGCAGGACAATGTTTTTCATAACACCCCAATGTACCTGTTCCTGTGCCTGGCTGTGGGCAGGTCGTGCACACCGCTTTGCTTTGGGGATACAGCAGCATCCGGCACACACTATGGCACCGTAAACCGAAGGTCAGGTAGAGCGCGCTTTCAAAGTTAGGATATGGATAGTTTGTACGCCTCCGGCGGGACATCCATGTTCACGATAAAAGAGAAGCCTGCATCGATACCATTTCTCTTTCAGTTTGAGCTGTCAATCCACCAGTAATTACCTCGAGCCATACCGGTAGGATTAGCCTGGTAAAATCAACCCTGCACTTGCCGGTAAAACTTTCCACCACACCTTCTGCGGTTATCCCTACCCAGGCACGTGCCAGGCCAGTGGTGACTGAAAGGTAGGCTGGGGGCCGGCACTGGGATATCAATATATCAGTTTCGCCAATGTGGTAGTATTTACGGTGCAGAAACGTCAGTGAACCTACCAGTAGTGGCTGGAAAAGCTATACAACCCCGACTCAAGCCCGTTCTGCTTGTTTCAAAACTGGATGATCAACGACCTTGTAAAATCGGGGTGGGGGTATATTACGTGCCGCACTTTGCGCAGTATGAGCTGGGGGAAGGATTTGGAGCAAAGTCCAACCCTGCTGACCATGTTGATCGTCTCCTAGGACGCACGATCTGTTGTGACAGAGGGCTTGCGCTGGTATCGCACGTCCGTACTTGCGAGTTGGATTAGCTGCATCGATGGGTGGATAGCTGACTATCTACGGGTCCTCCGTCCTCCTTTTATCCCCCAAAGTTGTGGTTTCTTCTGCCTACCCTGATGTGTGTACCAATCATGGTGTATGTATCGGCCGCGTTGTGTGCCTCAAAAGGTCTGGGTAACGTCTTGATAGAACCGCTTATGCTCGCGAAATAGCTTCTTGTGTGAAAGTTTTCCTCCTTCAACCAACCTACCAGAATCAGAGCCACGAATAGTAGAGCGAGAGTCTTTCGATTATTGAATGTGTTAGCCGCTATTGGCCTAGGGGCAGTACCTTGTTACTGGTTGTTTACCTTTTGGCTCCTGCTGTCCCGTTTTGTTTTCTTTCTTACCTTCGTAGCTCCGAAAATCTGCATACAGCTGGATACCAAAAGCACTTTTGTGACCGGAGCAACGGATTTTTCTTCCGGAACAGGAAATCTTGACGGAGCAATGGTAAACAGGACTCAAACGCGCGATTCGGTGTGATAGTTCGTTGCTCCGCTAAGAAAAGTTCATTGCTCAAGTAGCGAACAGGCTTTTTGTACCCAGCTTTATGCAGCTTTATGCAGGCTTTCGGAGCTACGAAGGTACTCTTGATCCTGATCAGTTGGGAACCCAAACCCTTAGGAACTGTGGATATGGATCCAACTGCGAGGATAAGCCTGACGCTTACTAAGATAGCCGTAGATAGATGCATGCTTTGGTGTGCTCACCGAAGCATGCTGGATCGTAGAATCATCATCATCAACGGGTTATTTATTGCATTTGCATTTGCGATCTATTCCTTACGTCTATAGACAGACACAGCCCATTTAACAGGAACCTCTTGGGTCCATTTTGCCAGGCTTCCTGACACGAATGCACTGATTCTATTCGCTATACATGATTAGGAAGTGGGAATAGTTAAACAGTCTACTGGATACACCTCGACCAAAGATCTCACTGAAGATCAACAAGCGCCCAAGGAAAGATGAACTCGCTTGGGTATGATAAAAACTTAGGTTAGCTGGCAGTAGGTATCCGGTCGCATAACATTATGGCGGTTACAGGTCCAGTTTCTTCTCTAATATTTAATTAGATGCAGTACCGCTATGGGGTATCCTGCTCTAGAATGCCCGCGCAAAGAACAAGGTAGATCTGGGTATTATAGTCATTGCAAACCCTATAGATTCACAGGAAGCCCTCTTAATATATCGCTGGACCGAAAGATCCGTAAGATTTCGTAGGTCGGGATTACGGATGTTAAAAGACACACAGGGCTCATTGTGGTGCCAACAGGGGTGTAAGATCGTAAGCTGACAATCGCCATACAAGCGGAAATGGTTCGTACGAGTGTTCTGAGTTCATATATGAGAGAGTTTCTTTCCTCCGCTTAGCTTATATTAAATGATGAGACGACTATGAATTGGCTCGGCCTACACACGATTCTAAAAATAATATCTATGAACAGGAGATGAACTTGCTCGCTTACCCGGCTGCGACAAGGTTCCCTCCATTCCCAACCCGCTTAGCGCTCTTAACTGCGGCTTCCAGATCTCGAACCTCGCCGGTACAGCTACCACCCTCCGACACGTCGCCCTTCTCCCGCTCCCTCAGACCCTGTGATGTGACGTACTCCTGATCCAACGAGTATCCCTTTACGAACAGACTTAGCAGAAACGCGGCGGCCGCGAAGCCCGTGAGACTAAGCCATACATCCTGCAGCGCGACGGAGAAAGCTGATATGAGTGCCGTGCGCTCTGTCCCAGGTTCCATGCGTTTGATCATTTCGACGACGGCTGTGGCGTCGTTGGCAAGCGCAGCGGCTTGCTGCGTCAGGCTCTCGTCATCGTGCTGCAGGAGCAGCCGCATGCGAAATGAATTTTGAAAAATGACGCCCGAAACGGCAATGCCGATGCTCTGACCAAAGTTACGAAGGAACGAAAAGAAGGCGGCGGCTTGCGCGTTGTGCTCCTGGTGCACCGACGCCTGAATCGAGATGGCCATGGCCGAGAACAGCATCCCCGTGCCTATCCCGATGGGCAAGTTGAGAAATATCCATTGCACCACCGTTGTGTTGGGCCCCAGAAGATAGAGCAAGCCTGCACCAAGAATCGTGATGGCCCAACCGGACCACAGGGCCCAGCGATAGCGCACGACGACCGCGAAGACAACGCCGACAATGCCGTCAGCAGGCGCAACGGTGAGAGTCTCGGGAAGACAAGCCACCGCGGATACCACGGGTGAGTAGAGCTGAACAGCCTGATAGTAGAGAGCTGTCCAGGTTTCATGGTACGGTTAGTAGCACATCATTGGGTCAATGGAAGGAATAAGGGCTTGGATAGATAGACCACCTACGCAGAAAATAGAGCAAAGACCATAGAATCATGCCGTGGAAAATCGTCTGTATGTAAATATTGATCACCGACCAGTTTCCAAAAATGTGCCTGCCGATGATCGGCTCCGTCGCGAACCGCATCTCCCAGACGGCAAATGCGACCATAATACAGGGACCCAATATCAGCGGTGTTATTGTTCGCCACGATGTCCATTCATAAATGGTGCCACCAACGGAGACACCAAAGAGGAACGAAGTCGCGCCGATGGTAAACAGAACGGATCCAAACAAATCGAACCGCGCGAGCTTTGAGAAAACCGTGCCCGGAAGCTCAACCTGTCGCAGAAACACGATGACAAAGAGCAAACCGACTGCAATAATAGGGAGGTTGATGTAGAAGATCCAACGCCATGTCACGTTCTGGGCGAACCCGGCTCCAATCAGGGGACCGGAGACAGTTCCGATAGCCCACATGCCGGAAAGCCAGGCAAACCAAACGCCCCGATATAAGAGAGGGACAAGATCTACTAGTACAACCTAAAAAAATGTCGCTGTCGTTAGCCTTTCCGTTCTATAGGGCCGCAAAACCCGGCAATGGTCAACGAACCTCTGTCAGAGCTATCAAGCTCCCTCCGCCTACCCCTTGAATGGTTCGTCCTGTGATGAGGACCGTGTAATTATTCGACAGTGCCGCGACGAGGGACCCGGCGGCGAAAAAAATGCAGCTGCCATAGATTGCCTTTTTCCTGATCATCAGTACCCACGGCCGTTCATACAAAGTCAATGGCTGTACTTACGTATCGTCTTCCCACAATGGAGCTTAACGATGCAATCGGGGGCTGGAAAACCGTAGAGGCGAGCAAAAAGGAAGTACCCGACCAGAAAGCCTGCAGCGCCGTTCCGTCGAGCGCTTCGCTCATTATCGGCAGCGTGATGGAAATGCTGGTGCCGTCGATAGCAACGGCAAAGGTCAGAGTGCAGAGGGCCATGACAGCAAGATAGAAATCCGCTGTCGGTTTCCATACCTTTTCTCCTCGCTCGTTCGCGCGTTCATCTTCATTTTGAGGGTTCTCACATGATGTTCGTCGAACCTCAAGTATCTGTTTCTCCGACACTATCGTACTTTTTGGCCCTCTGCCTCCTCCATCCGCCGAGCCTTTCTGTTCCTCTGACTCTTTCCTGGCAGAATCTCTCCCGTTTTCTTGGCTTTTGGAAACATCATGTATCTCCTTTCGCGTATCAACCATGTGCTCACTACCTATCCCCGAATCAGGCTTGATCGCAGGCTCCGACAACGACGATGTAACGGGGCTTTTCTCGACAGGTGATGCAGCTGATTTGTTCGATATATTGGAGGCATCCATCGCATCGAAATTTCCGTCCGGCATGGTGTGAATGCTTGTCCTCATAGACGTCGTCATGCCCGGTCGTATAAGGAAGCTGGCCAGTGGTGGCAAACGACCACGGCGCCAGAGCCCACAGACCAAGCCAGAACTAGCAAGAATGCCGGGGTCTGCTTGGTCCCTACCAGATCTCCTCCAAACTGCCTGTCTCTTTCTCCCTCCGTTATGTCACCCTGTTCACTTGCCACCCAGATGTTTTGTGCGTTCGTGTTGGTATGTTCGTCAGTTTTCCGTCTTCTCACAACGAATTTGGTGATCCCGTTGGGTTCAAACCCAATGCCTATGCGCCATATAAGCTCGAGAGATCACGCCTTCATTTACAGGAGATCCGAACTCAAACATTGACCTTCGCAAATAAATGATCGATGAGATACGGGTGTAAGAGAGATGCTTTCCAAACCCAGTCGTTACTCGGGCTCCGTGGGCAAGATAGGGTCTTACGCGATTAACAGATGCATTACTGCACGAATAGAGGACATCTTTCTCCGAGCAGATTTAAAGCAAGGGGTCCTGGCGATACCGATAGAACAAGCCTCGTACGGCTCCGGGTCTCAGGTAGCTTGTCGCCCACGCTGTGCAGAAATTGCATGATTGTAACTTCAAGGTAAGTAGTTATTGGAAATACAAACAAACAATAGGCTGGCGGACGGGCAAAGTCTCAGGACCCTCGCTCATCGCTGTACCGGATTAATAGTCCCACCCATGGATCACAGGTACGGACGACAAGGCATGGATCATAGTCCCCACCGAGCTGGCTTGATGGCCGATTTCCAGCTAAACTTAGGAAGATGAACCAGCAAGCACCAACCCCCCCAATGTCATCACCAGAAAACACCTGCTCTACATGTGTGTCACTGCATCCAATCCTTTCTGAAGCGTACGGATAGGCTAGTAAATTGTTGGCGACGATGCCCATTGGCCAGGAGCGGAGGACGAAATGGCGATTGTTCGCTAGCCAAGGCAACAAGAAGAAGGCACAGTGGCAAATGGACTCCCGTTGTGGGTCTTTCGGTCGAGTGTTCACGGACAACTGCCCGTATTTTCGAACATCCCCGCAAGTATGGGGTCAAGGATATCAATGAACCGCCGTACATCCTGGGATCCGGTCAATGTTCTTTGAAGATCCCTACAGCGAACGCCCCATGGTGCCGCAGCGTTTTGCGGCCTGCGAAAATTGCATCGATGGGCGAATTCTGCTCGACTAGCTAGTCTCACGTTCTATGTTTGCCATCTCGTGGGCTTTGGTGGAAGGCAAGACGCAGCGGGCTCATTGGCGAGTCAACAGCTCGAGCATGCACCATACATACACAGTATTCCCACAATCCGCTTGAGCCTGCAACAGTTCTGTGGAGATGCTCGCAAGAGCTGACGGGGAAGATACGACTGTGCCGCTGTGCCGCTGATAGTCAGTTTACGATCCCGTACGTACCTCCGTATGGTGACCCAGACGACCACCTACCCCAGCATTTTCTGATTCCCAGATAGGTATCATGGTAATATCTAAGTATTGATGAGCTGATCAAGTTTCCTTGTACGGCACATGGTCTAGGGATTTTCATAGGCTAAGCACGAACGATTGTATGGTTTATGGTCTCGGGGTCCACCTTGCTTTGCTTCGTCCTGTAGTCAAAACACCACGTCGCTTCAACTTGATTTGTCGATGGAGGTGCACCATATTCGTACACTTTGGGGATCTGTAAGCCCTCCCCAGGAACAAAGTCCGTTGGAACGAGTGTTAGACGTATCAATAGGTCACCGAGATCTTTACAATCCTACGCAAGCGTATTTTCGGAATTCGTCCGGCGACGCAAGTTACTGCACAGTATTCAAATGCCAAGTCAGAAAAGTGATCGAGGTGCGCGAAGATCCAGGGACCGTACCTATGCTAACACAGCATCACATCCCCTACCGTAGACTGCTGATGGACTTCAGGAAACACAAATCTTGGGTGTCTCGGAGTCAATCCGCAATTCAGGTGTATGTGAAAGGTTTAATACATGAACGTGCTGGGCAACCCCCCGTCGAGCTCCTTGACCAGTAAGAGTAATACACTAGGGACATTTGTGGCAATTCCGCCATGAAATGCGCCAGGCTGACAACATGATTTCAACGAAAAAGCTCTTCGGGAAACACTTCGAAAACCATCAGACCCCTGCCCCGATCGTACCTCTACCGTGACAATGTAGTTGGCTTTTCTTCTACCGTGGTCATATTTGGAGCTGTGGCGTACAAACCCACGACCTTCCGTCTCAAGGTCAGTGACTGGACACCTGCCGGTAGGCACACAGTACACGGTGCACAGCAATTGCCCCTCCGCCCATGAGCAAGTAGTATTGGAGGTTTTCTACATGAGTAGCTACTTACGGCAATCCATAGGCAATCCAAAACCTATTTTCGTGGCTTTCGACTCAAAGTTTTCTGCGCCGCCAGGCACCCGGCTCTACTGTGTGGCATAACCGCACCATACCAGGTAGAGGAAAAGGCATGTGAACATGGATTTGAATTGCTAAACTCAGCTTGCTTGTGTCCAACGGCGTACCGGCACCCATGTAGCGAAGCGTCATTTCTCGAAACACATGTTGAACATCTCCTCAAATTGCAGTTCAATGCCCGTCTCTTTGAAAGTTTGTCTGACGCACCTTTGCGCACCTTTGAGATTAGCTGTTCCAAGACCAGAACACTGGTAGGCCAAAACCCCCACGTTGTCCAAGCCGGCTGTCGTCTGAAAGCATGTGGATTGAAGATGCTTCATACAGTACGAGTAGCTAGACTAAGTGCCCGGTTGGTTCTCATTATCTTGATAACACAGCAAAACCAGAAGGGTTGACATCACGGCAGCACTACCCAGCCCACTGATCCAAGAGGTGCGCATCAGCTGCACTTTTTAAATAAACTTTCAGAGACGGAGGTCCCGATCCACATCAAACCACTATGATACGACTCCGAGTCTCTATTGCTCAGAATGTACAACACGTCCATTGTTTTCTCTACTCTTGATCCTGGAGCCTTCCCCTACGAGTTAACATCAAAGTTACACAACTCTCGATTTGCCAGGTCTAACATCGATAGGCCCATCCTTTCACGATGCTGGCTGGGTATTTCCCGTTCGATTTGATCGAAGTGGTCAGCGCATGGCAAGGCCTACCTTCTGGTTGCACATTCTAGATCAGGTCGTCTGTATCCAAACCGAGTGCGGCAGGGTTCGACCCCCACAATCGTAGGCGCGTTGCACGCCTTTGATTCTCTGGCCCCGAATGGCACACTAGGTAAGAAATGTGTGCGACTGCGAGGTCAAGAAAAATAAACTTTGTTACTAGTCTACTGTGTAAGCAAGCTTTCATTACCGGCAGGCGACATCCACCTGTCCCGGCCTCGTTTACAACGTTTACATAAAGAGCTGTTTTCCTACGCTCGAATTGAAGAATTTAGTCACACCTCCAAAGTTTCATGATCTGTAATTCCACATGAGTAAGAAGCCTCGGAGTCTCTAGTCTATATTGCTTTACCCGCGTCGCTTGATACAGCCTCTTAGCAACAATCCATTTCAACTTTTCAACTCTCCTTATCTTGTTCGTCCTGCAACTTGGTGCTGCATTGGTGCTACGCAGAGCAGCAACAACAGGCTACCATGCTGCTACGGATAGATCTGTCAGCAGTCTCGGAGTAAGCCCCCAACCAGCATGTTAGTTCTGGTCGGAAGGAACATGACTGACCAAAACGAGGAGAAATTCATCGTTAGCAATAATCTTGATGCAGACACTGTAGATTGTTACTCTAGCCTAGGGGCTGAGCATCTGATTATTACACATCCCGAGAAAGGCACGGAAAAGAAGGATTTCCACTTCAAGATGCCCTCCCAGGGATCCGAACCTAAAACTTCCATTGCCATAGCCAAGTACGCCATGGAAAGAGAGAACGGTGTTTTATTCGACATTTTCCCTTTGGATAGGTTTTCAGGGCCGGTCACTTGGATACAAGACGGTACGGCCCCCCATCAAAATATTCTAGAAGACGGGAAACAGTTCCAATATAGGAAGCTTGAGAAATTCCTCCTGGGCAAAGCATCGAGCCGTCCTGTTCACCTGAGCGACAGAGACCCATGGAAGGGATCCTTGGTAGGAATAGACGAACAAGGAGCCGATGTGAGGTTCCTCCTTATGATTTCGGCGTGCCCTCCACACGGATGGCTTAAGGCAAATGCCAATAAGATGACCAAACATTTCCAAGACTGGATGAATGACGGATTTAGAACAGTCATATTGAGCCAAAATCTAGTCGCTTTGGTTGGAGAAGAGCCTAAGTCCGTAGAGGAAATAAAGACGTGGGATGCCCGAGCAGAATACGTATGGAAGAATATGAAAGCTTCGATCGCTCAAGTCGATGATGGTACCAGGTAGAGCCCCAACGTTCGTGCCTCTGAAGCTGCATGACGACATAGATTTTCCTTCCAGACAAGTTCCGGAATTTCGATTGAGGATGAGCTATCGTTCGGGCAGGCCAGGTTTCATCAGTAGGCGAAGTTGCTTTTCCCTTAATTCTTTCCTTTGTGATCTAGGCTCAAGGAGGTTTATTACGGTAGCCTTGGCGTGGATGAATTTTACTGTCTCAATATGTTTTGGAGGGTTATGGGGTTGTGTTGGTACAATACCGGGACTTCATGTAGTGGCAGCAAATGAGTTACTGACGAATGTTACGCAAAATCTTTCGCAGTTGTCTTCGAAATTGTTTCTCTCACACATGGAGATGTTTGTATTCGTGTATCATGATGTGAGGCATTGTCAGAGACCAATCTATCCACTCTTTCAGTGTAAGTTTTTTCCGAAATCGGTTCTCAAAGGAAGCCGAGATAGTTGAGAGCCGCCTATCGTCTAGGAATACTTGCTTTGACTTGGATCTCGTTATTTAGTGTGTTTCTTTTTACCTGACCTCACTCAGGTTCGGACAATTGAAGGTCGTTGTGTACCTTCGATTGTTTTCAACCTGATAGACTCCCAGAAAAGCAGAATCCTCTCAAGCAGCGATGCGCAAGGCTACGGGAGCGAACAAACCGCTGCTAGCAGTACCTCCGTCTTTCTAAAAAGTATTACAGGTCAATGCACTTTTCAGTACCTCTGAAATTGGCTTGCATCTTCCTGGGCGAGAGATCTCAGAGGTATTGATTGGTGCACTAGGAATACTTTCAGAAAGACGGCGGTACGGAAGCCCGGCAAAAGTCATGGGTGAACGAGCTTTTTGCACCCAAATGCCCGGTTTCAACGCTTGGAAGTTGTTCGGTGATCACAACCACTTCAATGAGTTATACACAGGGATTGATCCCAAACTATTCCAATTCAAATACATTTGATCTCTTTTTCACCTTGAATGATATCAACCAAGACAACCCTCAATAGAAGCGAATACAGCGTTTTACCTTAACGAAAAGTCACATATTTTGATGGGGTGAACTTCTTTGTTCATGTTCCTTTTACTTGGACCTGGTTTCGCTGTGATCATTCGAAATGGAACGGGTTTCTATCAAACCCAATTCTGCAGAGATGTAATACCTTCTTCTACCTATAGATCCATGCCCCGGCTTATGTTTTGAGAAAGGCTGGCCGTGAATGTAGGAGAGGAAAGCTCCGGAGTCTCTGGGATTGTAACGAGAGACGCTGGCTAGTCATGGTTTCTAGCTCTCTTTCCCTGACCGCGTTGCAAAAAACCGAATGTGGAATACCTTAGAACAAGGAACACAAACGTTCTGATTGTCAAGGTAAGGGGTCAATGTCAGGTCATCATGAGTATGGACATGTTCCTAGCGCCACTGCAGTCGGTCAACTTCTCCAAGGCTGTTCTGACGATCGACAACAATGCCGGTAGGCTCATACGTTCCCATGATATATATTACCGTGCCAGCAGATATTGTGCGTAGAGAATCAACACAACGCTGTATGTGTTGCATTCAACTGACGGGTATCTAGCTCCCAACGCTGTCCGCTTTGCCCAAGAACATGAGAATATCATGATGGACTCACGTTCCTCCCCACCATTTGCCCCTGCAGCCGCTGTTGTTCCGATATTGACGAGAAGGGGATAAATCGTCTCCCTGATTCTTACAGTCACAAAAAACATGCTGCGCTCGGAAACATGAAGACCCGAGGAAAAATTCGCCAATGACCTAGTACGCCTGCCCCTCTTTATCCATCCCCCCCACCTAACGCCGTTCAGTAACAATCTTGCCAGCCCTAACTAATTCCCAGACCTAATCCTCGTGGTTGCTGAAATATCAGTCCTATCCTTTAAGGCGGTACGGATGGCGCATTGATGTTTGAGCCCTCCATATCGAATTTGAAAAGCACGAGAATACTTCGGATCGGAACTATGAACCATGAGCGCCATCGTGTCGACTGCTCGAGCTGCTCGACCGAGACGTAGGCCTGGAGGGGCAGCATCCTTGGGAGAAGCAGCCATTAACACAATCTTCGCAGCAGGATGCAGCCCCACGTCCATCATCCGTCATGAGACACTGAGAAACCCGTGGGTCCTTGGACGCGGGATCGCGCGAATGCTCACAGTTCCTTTGCAGGCAAAACTCGGGCTGTATGTTCGCACTATGAATTCCGTGACCGTGTAGACATCGCCTGACTTGCTTGGTCAGGAAATGGTAGTGGGCGCCGCCTTCATCAGTGATGTGGAAGTTCATCCGCACATGCATGGATGCAACTTTCTTCGTATCTGAGAGCTGCCAGATATGGATATGGTGGCAGCTTGCGATACCCGGAAGCGCCTCGATATCTTCCTTGAGTTCGGAAATGGTAATTTCCTCGGGAGTGGCCTGGAGAAGTACCTTGGCGGTGCTTAGTGTCAGAGGCATGGCGGATCTCAGGATGATAGCTGTGATGAACAAGGACACGGCCGGATCAGCGTAGTATTTCCACGTCCCGTCTGTGAACCAGATGATCAAGGCAGTGGCGACGACGCCAAGATTTCCGAAGAAATCCCCAATGACATGCAATATCATTCCCTGCATACCCATATCCCCATGGCCGTGACCGTGACTCTTTTTTGAGGGATCCTTGGGTTTGCTGTGGTTGTGTTCCTTGTGGAGGAGTTCATCTTGGGTAGAGTTGGAAGACGGATATGGTGTGCGGTGGGCAGCTGACGAGCAGACAGCTCCGCGTCCGAGTTTAACGACCAAAGGCGTGTTCTCATCCGCCACTGGCTCGTCGTCTGCGGCGGAGTCATCGTCATCCAAGTTATCGAATGAGCTGGGTATATTGGTTTGCCGAATAATGCTTTGTCTGAAGGAGGAAGGGTGGATGGTAATATCATCAATACTGTGTCGACCATGTTTATTGCTACTTGAACCACGTCGATCATGGCTTTTCGTAGGGGAAGTGCGACTGCCATCGAAGTGAATATTCCTAACAGTGTCGAGTGACGTATTTCTAGCCTCGTTCGCTGCCGTTCCATTACCGGTGACGGTGGAAGGATGCTCCGTCGAACAATGATGCCCCGAATAGGCCCTTCCCTCCTCAGCTTCCGAATGTGCATCGCTATGACTGTGGTCGTGATCGTGTTCATGATCATGACCATGCATATGTCCGTGACCTCCTAGCACGAGGAACCCGAGAAGGTTAGAAACCAGGCCGGCACATCCAACGATCAACATCATCTTAGGGTTAGTAACTTCAGTAGGATCTATGAAGCGAGTGATAGCGTCCAGGATGATGGTTACGCAGAGAGCGATCAGAAAGACGGCGTTGAAGAAGGCGCCCAAAATCTCAGCTCGGACCCACTATTGTGCCATTTCGTCAGTAAAAAAAAAACACTGATGGCATAGTTGTGGCGGGGCTCGACTTACACCATAGGAATATCGGTCGGTAGAGGCTCTTTGCGCAATCTTGACGGCCCAGAGGCCTATCAGCAAAGTAATAATGTCGTTGAGC
>JAOYMO020008907.1:0-15800 GCA_025802455.2 Iodosphaeria phyllophila | reverse complement strand
CAGCAAAGTGCAAAAATATGTGTATGGCGAGATGACTGGGGAAATAGGGCTTTCTGCGTTTCCTCCTCCCACCAAGGTGCACTGTCGGCGGTGGGGCGTCAAGCAGCAGCAGTCAAACGCCGACCCCACACACGAACGGAGACACAGTTGATTATACTGGACCCTTGACTAACATCTCTGAACGTGCCTCATTTCCCCTCCGGAAGAGAAGGAAGGAATTATGCTTGGAAGTGCCACTCATTCCATGACTCAAAAAATTCCGTCTTTGTGTGCACATGACTTCCCTGCCATTGAAACAGTGGCGTGTACCACAAGCGTGTGTGTGTGCGCGCAGCGGCGAGAGAAAACCCTCATCTACATTCATGTGATCGATTGACCCGTCATGGTGGCTTCTACATGTTAATCATCAATTCATGCTATTTTCCAAACAGAATCCGCGAAGTAATTGATAGGGGAAAGGGGAAGGGGTAGAAGGGGGGTGTGGTCGGGCGATCTGGAATACTGTATGTATTAGATGAGGGATGCGCATTGTTGATGCATGTCTCAGTGATGATCTATTTGGCGGCTGGCATGTGTATTTCTGCGTATGTGTGTAAATGCGGGTGATTAATTCTACACCCATGGGATTCTGAGGGGGGATTTTCGATATGACAGAATGACTGTACCTACACAGTAGATGGATAGAATTTGGCTGATCATTGGGCCAGGGTCGCGGTTAGGGCTTGGGGCACAGGGCTCAAGGGTTTTGAGGAGTCAGCGCAGTCGGCCGACCCCCAAGTTTGGTTTTGATAGGTACGTGTTGGTAGCAGGGGGTTTTCTCGTTTTCCCGTCATTGTGCGCAGGGAGAGTAACACAAGCATATCCTTGGCACATCGCCATACTCAGCCTTCATTGCTCGGTCTACGGAGGAAATTGAGTTGAATTAGAAATGTGTGTGACTGTGTTATTCCAAAGATTGATTTATTGTCGGGCCAGTCGGACATGGTTGTTGTATAAAACTCGTGTCTACTTCCTCTTTTACCAAGCGGTCATACGGTCTTACCGAAAATGAGTCATATTCCACCGGAAATGTGATGGGGAAGGGGACCGCGACGGATGCTTAGACTAGACTAGCCCCTTGTATTACCCGGGCGACTTCGCCTCTAGGAAAATGCGTCAACATCAGTTTTGAGGGAGTCCCTCATTTTGTGACGCAGAATTGTTGTGCGCACGTCCAAGCACACGGGTCAAATTGGAGAGTTGACCGCCCAAAGCCAACCCTATCGGCCACTCAGATCGCCACCCTTGCAGGTGACCCTGGGCGTGTGTGGCGCAAAAGTTATGAACCAAGCAGATGCCCCTCCAGGCTCCTAACATGTCGTTGCCTTCCTGATCCCTCCCTGCGTGTGTGCAGCAGCGAAGGATTGCTTGTATTTGACGGTGGATTTTTTTTGGCTGGGATAAGGCATGGAATAGGCAAGGCTCAGGGCCTCGGACGCGGACACGGACAAGACGTTTCAGAACCGATGCTCCACTCATCGGCCTTCTCGCCACACAGCCAGCTGACTTGACAGATTGCCGGCAACCCCCAAACCCCCCAACCATCACCTTCCTTTTTCCGAGACAGTACGGAGTGCTGCTGCCTGCTGCTGCCCAGTATGAGAATTGCCCCCAGCCTGTGTCGCTCGTTCGGAGAAGAAGCAAGTTTTTTTTGCCTTTGCGGCACTTGGCTTTCAGCCTTGCATACGCAGCAAGAGATGCTGGACGGATTACGGTACAGTAGATGCGTATTATTGGGTAGGATTGACGTTCTGTGCAGATATCGGTGGCTGGCGATTGCGGCTCTTGCCTCTTCACATTCCCTACACAGCAAAGAGTATTTCACAATCACCACGTAAAGGTATGACAGCTTCTCGCGACGCGTCGCCAGTGTCTGCTAGGATAAGCACAAGCCAGCTTTCATTATGGTTGCTTGTAATCATGGGATTCTATACAGTACATCAAACACAAAAGTTGGTACCCTATCGTGCATGTAGTCTTATCCGAAATCAGCGCGGCCCGGGGCCAGGGACGTGGCGAAGGAAGATCGAAAAGAGTGACTGGGAAGAGTTCGGTGATGTCAGCTCGGATTGGCTCTCTTGAATTATTTTGCTAATCCTAGTTATTGATCCAAGGCGAGCTACGGCCCGAAATTCTGTCTCAGGGCGATAGAGATCAAAACAACGATGCGGCTCTGGGTGGTGCAATCCTCAAAAACAAGACAGGGTTGCTAGGGTATTGCTGACGTTGTACCTACAGGAATTAGAAAATGTCTTGAAAGTCTTACGGAAAGGAGGGGGTTCATCGTGGTGGGGGTGGAGATGTTTGACCTCAGATGGCACCCAGTGGGCTGGCATGGGTGTCGATATTATGTTGGTAGAATGTAAATATATTTTCCCCAGTAAAGCGGGCTGTGAATTTGCAGTGCAATGCAGCGAAGACACGGGATGTCGGAAGGCTGTCTTCCTCTCAAGGCGATCTTGAATGATGTGCATTGCACATAGTATCATCGTGGTCGTTGAATGCGGCAAAAAGAAAAAGTCCACGCGACCGTTGAGGAAAAGCAAATCTTACCCGAGATCGCATATGTTGCAAGGCATGTAATTGGCTCGTACCAAATGTTTAGGATTCTCTTTTCGGACCGTCTATCGTGACCGTCGGTTTACTGCGTATTTACGACGACTGTTGTCTAACCCAATCTGCTGTGTAGAATGGACCACTTCGGCCCCCCAAAAAAGTGCCTGCACACTCTTGCGCGCAGCAACTTCAATCTGCGCAGCAATAACAAAAAAAGCCATCATTTATAGTTACTCTAGTGCTTCAATGCTTCAACTTACAATGCGACAGCGTGGGGGGAAATGGTCAGGATCGCATTCGTTATCCCTTAAGTTGACGATATCAGTAGTGGCATATTTTCAGTCAAACTGCCGTGGTTGAGAACCTCTTGCCTCGAGCAGGCCCAGCACACGGAACGAAAATCCACCCACATTTCTAAGTCATCACGTGATCCCAAGACATTGATCCGTATGAACTTGCCCATGACGTTCACCCACGGACGAACAATCGTATGTGAATGGATCTGGGTGGTTTCATGTACTGTGGTAGACTGGAATCATAGCACTCGTTTTGGCATGTGATAGACAAAGTATGTTTAGCTCAGAAGATGTGCTGTAATTTCTGGACCTGACCGGTATGCGCGCCTCCCTCTTCTCACATCAGTATAATTCCCGGGAGTGCGGACTGGTTAACCCCTCTTCGCAATTCTGATTACGTAAGGATAAGATCGCATTCTCTGATTGGCTGTGTCAATGCATATTGAAGATCTACAGCATTTCGTACACAATATTCTACATCCCCTACGCCACATCTCAATCATGTGGTCAGTCACGTTGTGCTCGCTGACTATGTTGTCCACCCACTCACATTGAGTTGATGTGAACGTGGGTAGAGTGTGTTTCTTCAAGTGAGTTGCTGTGGCGCAAATCGAAGCCGCACACAACTGTGCAAATACTATATCTGTTTGGCGGCCGACTATCTCCTGCTACAGATATTATTCATCGGGACAAAGTATCTGTCGGGTGGCAAGGGTTTAGGGCTTCGCTCGGAAATACAGGAATACTCATTGACACACCAACTGAATTCAAGCAGTGTGGATGGGGGCGGGGCTTTGGGTTCGCTGCGGCTATTACAGAAAGAATGCGGAGCAAATTCGATTGGTCGCTTGGGAAAAGAGGCTTGCAGTGACGTGCTGTGGGTATACCTAGTCGATACTTCATGCACGAATATTACTTATGCCTCATACCATTGTTGCCGAATCTACGTTTGCGGTAGACGGTCCGTCCTCTTTTCGGCCCGGTAATTTCTTGTGTTGGATGGATGTGTCATTCTCAATCAACTAGGAATTCTTAAACGCAACACCTCCGTCTCTCCGAAAGTCTATCTGAAAACGATGATGCTACAATGTGCAATTTTTCAGACAGACTTCCGGAGAGACGAAAATAGGAGATTTTCTGAGTCACCGTCATGATTTTGCCATCGCAAGTTAAGGAGACACACAGCCATGTGAACCCCTCTCTCATGAAAGCATCTGATGCGCTGATGTTTGCAACTCGTGTAGTATCCTTGTAATAGGATCCATGTATCTCCGCGAGAATCACAATGCATATGAAGGTAATGTTTTGTGCCTTCCAACAGGGGAGAGTGATAGTGAATGACAACAGCCACAGTGAAGGAATTCAGAAGTTCCACTTCCCTGCTTCCCTGCTTCCCTATTGAACCCCTCACTCTCCCAAAAAGTACTACCTCCGTTTCTCCAAAAGTCTGTCTGGAAACAATACCGCTTAGAAAAGCACTTTCTAGACGGACTTTCGGAGAGGCGGAGATATTGTCTGATGGGTCCCCGTACTCCTGCACCGCAAAGTAAAATTCCTCTTCCTATCCGGTCATCGCGGCCGGAGAGAATTTTACTTTGCGGTACAGGAGTACGATGACCCCTGTCAGTATCGGGCAGGGATGAAATATTTAGACCGGTAAACCACAGTACGCCCCGCGCAAGGCGCTTCAGCATCCAATCGGCAATGTTTCAAGGATCCATTTGTTTCGGGCGAGGTGGGGTGGATGTCCCCGCACTTTGGCCCTCAGGTCTGTTTGTGATCCCCTGTGCTGCTGCACCGCACCACGATGGAAGGGAGGGTAGTCTAGCAGGTCGATTCGGGAACTTCTAGCCATGTGATGTGTAGCGTGGCATCGTGCCGGTGCGCGCCGACCCCTCCTTTACGCAGCAGTGATGGCAACAGCGGCGTTTGGGGACTAATGATAGGATGTGCCTTGATTGTGAGTGGCTGAATAACTTATGAAACGAGCTTGAGGAGGCATTTTGGAGACATGCCACCATGCCACCATGTCCACCTGCGGCGAAGCATGCCGAAGCCGAGCTCCCGCCGCTGTTGATGCCGGATGAGCGCGTGGGTGAATAGGGGAATGAGTGCGTAGTTCGTTGCGACAATTATGTGGCTGATAACTTCTTCTCGCCGCCTACGTGTCTTTCTCTCGACGCATAGGCGTGACTCGCATGTCATGTCAGCTCTGTTGAACGTCGACGGGACATGGTGGGCTACGAATAGTCAGCTTTCGATGCGGGCGTCGTAGTGGAGAAACACAAGGACTGGAGAAGGAGAGGAGGCTACTATAGCATATACGACTGCGAAGGTCGGGCTGCCATCTCAGCCTATAGCACAGACCCTGGCGCTTATCGTTAATTTTCTATCACTAAAGATTTCATATGATGGTCTTGAACATTACAAATTTTGGAGGATCATATATAAATGGGTGATATGGTTACGAATGACTTCAAATTATCAACCTGTTTTCAATAGTACAAGCGGATTATATTGCCACTCCGTTTCCACTATGAACCCACTTTCCCCTGCAGAAGAAACTGAGCCCTTCAGGCGATCATTTCCACTGCTTGTTGGCGTCCGAACTCCTCCACTTCCATTCTCTTGACAGCGGCCTTCCAGCACCTCAGGCTTGTCCTCAACGAGACAGCTTCCTTCCTGATCCTGTCTAAATCACCGGCCAACCCTCGGATTTTGCGATGTGCCATGTCGCTGACAGCCAGATCGACGTGGCCCAAGAACAATCGCTCCTCGAGCCACTCCTCTGCTGCTCGTAATTTGTCTGCTGCGAGCTTGAGCTCCGTTGTCTTGGGTGCGAGGTTATTGGCCACATACCGCAAACCCCGGCGCGCGATACGCAGCTCTCGAGATGCTTGTGCGATGTAGTAAGCCGGTAGAACGGAAGCTAGATGATCGTCTATGCTCGGAACGGGACGCCAGTCTTCGATGCTGTTGCCACTTTTCTCGCTCTTCTCACTATTGTACTCATCAACGGGGCCGATGGAACTGTAGCTCGAAGCACCGCTGCCACAGAAATCACTTCGCACGTATTGGTGATACTGTACTTCGTCATCGCAGCCACATGGGATAAACCGTGAAGTGGCGATGCAGCAGGCATGATCTGGGCAGCTCAGGCGGGAAGGAATTGGCAGAAGGAGCGCTGGAGCCGTGGTATCGGGAGAGGAGGGTGACGAGGAAGAACACGAAGATACGGGGTTAGTTTTCTGGCAGGCACACTTACGGGGTGCCGCAAAGGGGTTGACGACAAATCCACAACCGCTGCCGGACATCCTAGAGATGGGCCGCACGTCGCACGGGAGAGTATGCGTGGTTATTTTGAGACACATGGTGAAGGAATGTCTTGAATCTTCAGTGGTTAGTGCGGCCTGTGCGGCTCGGTGGACTTTGGCTAGAATGAATTCGTGGTCGGGTCTTGCTGTTGATGCACGATTATGGTGACTAAAGTCGAAGGCTTTCGAAGGTAGGAGGTTTTTATGCTATTTTCTACGCTCGTAGATTATGAGCATATTTTCTTCAAAGACGCTCTGTGAAAGGATGGATGGTTCTATGGGATCTTTGTTCTGAGTGGATGGTTTTTGGTGTTTGGGATTATTTGATCGACCAGCCGGACGGAAAGCATTGTACTGTTTGCTTCCTACTTCTTGCAATAAATTATCTCAATTTCAAGAGACCTGGTAAATTTCCCTAGAGAGTGGCTTCATTGTCAAAGAAAGTCAAAAAAAAAAAGACGAAATAACGGGATCAAAGAATTACGATGGCTGAAAGGGAACCGAGGGTGGCTTTGTTCTAAAACCAGGCAGATACGGTTGAGTGGTCAAACAATTGAGAAAACGTCCATGTAAACCGGATGACACGCCAGCATTGGTACACGAGGTTCAGTAATGGCAGGTAAATCGGCGTGATTTGTGGCACTGTAGCTGCGGCGATAGATTAATTGAAAGTAGCACAAATTGCGCCTATCTGAAGATATAGCATCTTCCAATTCGTATGCATCTACTGTGTATTCCCTCTGTTCCCCGTTACCTTCTTGGGTGTTTCCTTTCATGCTTTAGAGCGCCTTTTGGTTCATCTTGTCAGTTTAGCACTGCTCGGTTTGGAAACGTGTCCCAGATGGGCGATCCAGAATATAGGATCAAGGTGATGGAGTTGTTGTCTTGGAAATGTTGCGACACAAGTAAGAATCGAACCCCCTTGGCAAGAATTCATTGTACTCGAAAAATTACTTACAGTGCCTCGTTTATACTCGCTTCTCCGCATCACACAGCCCAGAACAATATGAAGGGGAAAACAGGAAAGTATAGAAAACCCCTATATTCTCATATCTGCTGCTTATCCATTAGGTTCACGACCTAGATTTCAGCATTCATCTAGCTCAGAAACGTCTTGTAAGTGCTTGTTGTTAGGCCGCGATGGTGTGTACGCTGGGTACTTATTTGCTCCAACCATTTGAGCTTTCAATTGCGCGTTCGGAAATTTTCACCATCAATTCCTGTGTATTTTAAAGATGTTTCGACATGCGCAAACGGGCTATGAAAGTTCAAGACACATCGATCGAAAACTAGGACAGACATATTCGGAGGCAGCGTTTGACGCCTGAGGCTAACGATCTGTCTCATTTCGATAAAGCGACATGCACCCGCGCAATCCAACGAAAAGAAAAGAGATCACACCATGAATGAGAAAAACCAAAAGGCAGAGGAGATTTGAGTCGGAAGAAGAATAAAAAAGATGGACACTGTGGGAATTGAACCCACGACCATTCACAGTCGTTTAATCACGTGGTTGTTGACTAATGCGAAGCGAATATCATACCCCTAGACCAAGCGCCCTGGATCAATTACTTGATAGAGCCAAGAGGTTTCTAGAAGCGAATATAAACGATGCAAACAAGGTCACGAGGAGAGGAATCATTTTGCCAATGATACGCGTGAAGCCATGGGATGTGTATGATTTGCAAGTCGCCGTAGGTATCGTAGGATGGCGAAATGATTATTTATTAAACAACGCTCGGCCGCCACGAACCGATGTTACATTGAGGACGAAATGAAAATTTGCTATGTATATGTCCCAGCACGATTATCTTAATGTGATTCTCGGTTTCCCAGGCCTCAACGTTTATCTTCTTTTCCCCCGCGCATTGCCGTACTTTAATAGCCATGAGTTCGCAATGACTTTGAACTGGAACTCGTTGTCTAGCGTTCTAAAAATGAGGCCCTCTGACATTTGCCCCAAAGCTCCACGACGCTCTGCCTTCTCGAATAGTTCGTCTATGTCCTTTGCAAAATCGTATAGCGAGGTTCGAGCAATGACGGGCACATGTGAAACGTCAAGACGACGGCAGATGTCAGCGGTCTTGTCCTGGGGAAACCACTTCTGTCGGTCGATATTATAGATGCCGAAAACATAGAATTTTCGGTCACCCTCTGCAAAGCCCATCGTGTTTTCCAATACATCGGACCCGCAAAGTTCGCCTTGCAGTGCCACGTTTGGGATTCCAATCTTTGCCATCTTGGCGAAGAGCCCTTGAGCACGTGCTGTCGACCAGAATATGTTCTTCTCAGTCTCCACCAGATCGCTCATGCGACTGCATACACCCACATTGGGTCGCTTGGGTTGGCCAGCGCTGCCTTCATCATGCGTGGCATTGAACTTGACTTCATCATGAGGTAGTGTACGGAACCACTCCGTGTTTTCCGCTACCCGATACAGCGTCATCGGTACGCCGTCTAGCTTTTCCGTAACCAGAAATTTCTTGTGGCCGTGCTCCAAAAAGAGACATGGGATATTCTGGGCGCGGTCGCAGCCTGGTTGGGGGAAGAAGATGGGTGAGTACCCATAATATTTATCGTGGCCCTCCGGACTGCTGGGCGATGGAATCTCGTACTTTTTGATTCCGAGCGCGGCACTGACGTCTTTTCCAACGAGATCCTCAAACGCATAAGCAGCCGCGGAAACTTGATTCTGGGCTCGAACTTCACACTGCTGCCCAGCCTGTTCGAGAAGTGCTGCCGTGGCAGAGAAAGCGTTGAGTGGATATATAAGCCCCTGCGAAATATGGCCACACATCAAACGGGTGCGAAGAACATAGCCTGATTCGCCATCGAATTGCTCTACATCCCATGAGGCACAGTTTTCCCAAAAAGCACCGTGTGCTGTAGGGAGAAAACTATCGATCTCAAAGTACACAACAAGATCACCCGCCTCGAAATCGCCTCTGAGGACAACCACGGACCAACCATCAATCATGGCAAGTGAGTTCCTGTTGTAACCTTTGATTTTCTTGATTGCAGAGATGCGTCGGATAGTGGCAAGTTTGCGCGGCTTAGGGTTCTGAGAAAGGGGACAAGATCTGCCCATCGAGCTGGGTAGGGGTTGGGCATTGAGCGGTTTATCGTTGGCTGTAGTGCTGAACCCGCTAGCTCCCAATTGGGACCACCTTTTGGATGTGTCGGTTGGACCGGACTTATCCATGACGAAGACCGTAAGATGTGCTGAGTTGAGTGGTTTCTAGAAGGCAAAACTTCAGCTTCTCTATAGAGTCCCCTGCCAGTAATATCCGTGCTGAACGTTACCGACAAACGTTCAATATTGTTGCGATCATGGGACCGATGCACGCCAGAACTGTGGGCAAGGCCGTTTCCGCACTCCCGCTCCTGTACAGGATCTTACAAACGAGATATCGTGAAGTCGAATTTGGGGTATCTTTATCTCACCGAGGAGGTGCGGTCACGGTGAGGTTGGGTTAGGTCCCTATTCGGTTATGTAATTATCGGGGCATGGTGATTTTCGCTGAGTTCTGGTATTCTCTGTGTCTGGCACGTTTTGATAGCCGTGAGCGAGATGCAAGCAGTAGAGCGAAGTCAAAATGATCTGAGTGAGGAAAGGAACACAAAAATTCCAGCCAGGAATTTCAACTTCTATATATACGAAAATTTCAGCGTCGATACAAGTTGCGTCGCTTTCCTTCATTGTTAGCATCTCTATTGAACGACATCCCCGAGCCTTTTCGTCGCCCAGGTTATGATCTGGTGGGTATTGTGCTTCCAACAATAAAAAGACAATTATAAACCGCAAATCTGATCATGGGACAGGAAACAGTCAGGCATGTCCGCTCTCTAAATATAATGGGACAACATATCAGCAAACAAGTAATGGATATCCCCGAACAATCAGTTTGTGTTGGCTTCACAGTCTGCAAGTACTTTCAGGTCAAATGCGAGTAATAGACAACGATGAAGACAGCTGACTACATCGGAATGGACCCACTGTTATCCTCTAACATCATGGCCCTGCTGGACATCCTCTGGGCAGCCTTCAACCCCTTCTTAAGGTCACCAATTGGCTGTGATAGTTTGCTGATGTTCTATGAGGATTGAAACATGTCTTATCCCACCTACCACGTCCAATACCATTTCTTGATGAACTCAATTTCACTGCCACTGGAGTTTTCATCCGTCCTGCTCGCAGGAATAGGCGCTGCGTCGCTCTCCTCAAGCCTTTTATTACTAGCATGGTACCACGCGGCCTGCGATATGATTACGAATATCGTGACTGCCGCAAGAGCCATACATGCCGTAAAAGCATGAGGGTACAGCGGCTTGTCCTGGTCTCGAAAGACTTGGCTCCCTGCGAGCCCGGCAAGATTGGCTGCTATGATGATAAACCTGAGAACTGTTAGCAGACTGTGAGCAGGCAACTAATGTCTAAATCAGGAACTGACTTACGCCATGGCGACACTCCTTTCTTGCGGCGAGCGACAATTGAGCGACAGCCAGCCCACGTTCATGATATGCACCGTGGAATTAGGCGCCATGGAGAACACAACGGCGGCATATCGCCTGCCTTTGCTCCATCCCGCGCTCTGCTTGAGACAGATAAACGCAATCAAAGCCCAAAGCGCACCAAACATCGCCGCCGGACTCCGTCGCGATGTCACATCACAAAGCCATCCCAAGCCGACCGCCAGGAAGACCCCGATGAAGGGCCCCACACTCGCCATCGCATTCGCGCGCACCGTGCTGTATCCTAGACTTTTGATGACGGTCGGCCCATATGTATTGATGGCAGTCACGGGAATTGTGGCTGCCAGCGTAATAAGCTGATGTATCATGACTCGCGGGTTGCAAAGCGTGGCCCAGATGTCATGACCATGAATGCGCATTTTTTGGCCTGGAGCCTTGCTGGGGTCGTCAAGTATAACCCTCTGGCGGAGAATGTGCGATTCTCGTTCACTAAAATAAGACCATCCACCCCCCGAGCTGATCAGAGGCCGACCGTCGCCGACGGATGGGGGGAAGAAAATTGCGAATAGTAAACCAACACCGACTGTGATCGTACCTTCAACTGAACATGTGGAGGGTCACGTTAGTAGCCTAGAATGTGAACCAGAAGAAACCAGTTACGAACCGATGAAAAGCCATCTCCACCCAGCAATCCCATTTCGATCGCTAATAGTCAAAATGGCAGATCCAATGAGCGAGGTCAACGCAACTGCCAACACATTCCCCACGAAAAAGATCGATACTCGAAGGCTCGTCTCTTCCTTCTTGTACCAAGTGGACATTGTATACAGCGCGCCCGGAATGAAACCAGCCTCGCATAGACCCAAGATGAGGCGGGTAGTAATGTAGCCAACATAGTCTGTTATAAAATTTTGAAACAGGGCTACTAGTCCCCAGGCAATAACTTGACCAGAAAGCCATTTATGCGGTCCGACATGCTGAAGCAGTATATTTGACGGGATTTCGAGCAGTACGATACCAGCGAAGAGCACGCTATTTCCAACATTGATCTGATTGGTGTTCAAATTGAGATCTTCCAAAATGGTGCTCGTCAAGGCGTTGGAGATATTGCCGCGGTCCATCTGAAGGCAGAAGAAGGCCAGACCAAGCATGGGCAGGATAATAAAATCTATCCTGCAATAGAGCCATGATGAGTTTCTCAGTCAGTTTCTATCAAGTGTCATGCAAAGATAAAAAACCACCCGGGTGACCTCTGACGCGTTCTGCTAGTACATATGCCCTTGGTACATATGCATAGGCCGTAAAAGTGGGCGTAGTTGATTTAAAATGTGCTTAGAAAGAAAACAGATACGAAGTGTAGTGGTAAATACAATGACTGGATAATTACACACTTACTTTCGTGTTACCTCGCGCTCTTCCTCTGGTGTCCAGTCTATAATATCTAGTTGTTCGTCGACTCTGATTGCAACAACTTCCCTCTCGCTACTATCTACAGACCCGAGTCTCTCCTGGCCGTCAAGTGAGCCGCTATCGTATTTCGGTCTCATGATGAAGTTCAAACCATATAAAAGCTGGCAGTTGGTTATGACCAAGACAAAGTCGGTTGTAATCAAGCAAAGCTTTCATATGCTTATACAAATAAGTTGCTGGTGTCAATGCGGAACAGCTAACCCGAAAGAAGAAGAGCCGAAGAAACAATAGTGATTTGATCATCGAATAGTAGAATGTCCACCATCTATCAAGACATACTCAAAGGTGTAGATGTAGATGTTTTAGATAAACCTGCAAAGGAGCGATCGCATCTAGTCTTGGCAGATCACGTCAGAATAGAATTTTCCAAGTCACACCTTAGTATGACTCGGTATATTCGTTCTTGTGGGGCCACATCCAAAGGCCAACATCAGCTTTCCAACCTCTCCACTAGCACCCTAGTGACACCGTGTTTGGACGTGAACGTTAAAACAATGTCAACCGGTCTGTGGACACTGGGAATCATGTCGTGTTTTGGTGATAAGGCTGCAAAGGGATGCACAGGGTTCGGGGTTGGAACGCTGATTACTGAGTAATTATTTCGAGAACCGGGATCAGCCATCCTTGCAATGAATCAAGTCTGATTGCAGCAATACCCAGTGTTCGCTGGATGTTCAAATCACGCCAACCCCAAAGAACATGACGATGATCTTGAAATTGAAGTTGGATGTTGATATGTTCAGTTCTCCATTGAAGCAATGTGCTGTGACATAAGAGCCATGATTCAATAAAACCACTGTCCAGATAACAGATTTTTCTTGCGTGGGGGGTTCGAACAGAAACATATGACAGGAAATTCATTGGTGGTTCAAAGCCGAAAGCTTGTCCGTCAAATACCGATCTTGCAACCGTCAAGATTCTGGCCCTTGGTTATTGTCGAAACAAAAGGGCGGAAGTGTACGGCCCCAAATGATACCAATCTTAATCTACAAGGATGACTGAAGACGCGCGTACTACCTACTATATATACGATGCTTTCCTTTGAAACGCGTATAGCAACAACTCACAGGCCCACTTAGATTAACAGACAAACTGACGTGCCTCAGTGTTGAGTTTGTGTGATTGCGAGGCACGTGATGTGCAGTTATCCACTTTCACATGGGCACACTGATAAAGGATTTTTCTGGGAAAAGCATGAGACTTGTCATCAAAGCAGCACTCACTCTGAGATCCCTATTACTAGTCCCAGTCACGTCTCCAACAAGTCAAATGCCCGAAGTCCACAAATATCATTCAATGTCTAGATCGTGATGTCTTTGCCAGTCCTGTACCCGATTCCTGGTTTTGATCCTGAAAACACGTTGTCGAGCCGGCATCCTGATCCAATTGAAAACCTAACAGGAACTTTCCAATCAAAACAAAAAAAAACATAACGCAAGCGAATTTCCCAGTGCCATGTTTTAGTGTGGCGATTGTAACACACCAAAGACATCAGCTCGTCAACCCTCCCTGCGCCTTTGATACCCCGGGCGCCAATGACATGTCGATAGACGATGCTGAAGAAGATCGACGCTCCATACAGCAAATAGCTGCTGTACTCCATTTTCCCGGCTGATCCACCCCAGAGACGATCATGTGCGATTCTGATGATGAAAAAAAGGCTTGCCCGAGGATCAGTCATAACTGCCAATGTGGCGACCCAGTATTCAAGGTTCAACTAAAGCAGGCCAACGTCGTCGCATGTTTGGAGACCATCATCCTTCCCTCATCTCGATCGCCCTCATCCCGATCCATGGGGTCATGTCCAGTCGGTCCATGTTAAATCAGCTCCAGCTTAGGTAAATCTTTCTTTCCATAGTACATTTTAGGTATGACCCAAAATCGCCTCCAGAAATTGGCTTGCGAGATTTCGTGCATGGCTTTCTCTGGCCCACCTTCATCTGATTCGTGTTGCTGTTCCCACTGGTCTTGCTGTTGTCTTAGATACGCTCCCTCACGGTTCCGCCATCGGCGCACCTGAGTCTCGACCAATTTGACAATGTCCTTATTGCCAGTCTGACGGGCATCGTCGACGAGAGCGCCGAGGTGCCTGTCGAAATACCATTTGTTCTTGAAGAGAAATCGAAGAACGTCAATGCGCTGGCGGCGAATAGCATCACCCATCGCCAGGCCTTCAATGAGCGAGGGCCCCGAAATACGCACCATCTTCTTAATTACGCAGAGGGGTTGATCGCCATGAACAGCTGCTGACAGAACGGCACCATTGTAGTAAGGATCGCCAGTGGGGGTGTCTAGCTTGTCACTATTATCAAGCAAATACTCGACTATAGGAGTCGCATCGGGGCCGACATCGCAAGCGATAGCTAGACAACTAGTCGAGGAAATGGGATGTTGCATCTGAAGAACGGCCGGGCTATGGTCATGCAAAAGGCGGACCATCTCCACATCCAGGCTCCGGACAGCTGCCTCAATGGCACCAAACTCCCATAGAGTAACATCGTCGCGTGGCAAGTATATCGTGTCTAGAAGGAAGCGCACCGTATCGAACTGCTTGTGCACGATGGCGCCACATAGCATCTCGGTGCGCAATTGGTGACCGAATTTTTGGGTGTAAAAGGTTCCAAGCTCGGGGCTAGACGATGTGATGGCGAAACGATCAAAGAGTTGCCTCAATACCGTCAGATCGCCCGCCTCGCTCGCCCATAGCAAGGCGATTTGCTGGGGCGAAGGCAACGGTGTCATTCTCGCCAGCCCCTCGACATGTACTCGCGTGTCCCGTTAAGCATGACGGTTCGAAGTCTAAAAGACAACGATAGAGCTGATGACGGGCTGGATTGATGGTGAGCCACGCCTGGCCCTCATCGCCCCCTTCCTCTTCTCCACCTCTTATCTCCCCTACTGATGAATGTCACGGACTTGGGAGATCTCTCTTCCTGTAAGACAATTAGAACTTGTCGTGAGAACGGATTGATCTTGGCCTCGTCGGGATGGTCCTTGCGGCAACGATTGTGGATGTAGTACTCGCGGTATCTATGCTATTTGTGATTGTCGCTTTTTATTGTGTAAGGACAGCCGTCACCATCTACAAGACAAATGTCAATTTGAGATGTGTTGTGTTTAAAAGGGGATCCAGCAGTCTCCTCAAAGTCCTGCCGCTATTGCGAAGTACTCGACTGCTGTTTACGGGCACGGGTCACAATATCCCTGTGATACCTCCCTGCCTATCACATTGCACCCAGGCGCATTGTTGCAGTTCTGATCCATCCTGACCCGCCTGGCCGTTCTTGTCCGACATGTCGCAGAGTGGCGTTGAGCTTCAGGATTGTCATTGGCTGGTCTTTTGTGAGATGGGACTATCGGTATTGCCGGCAGACCCAGTTTTGTGCTAACCTGCAGGACCTAGCTTGGGATTACATTGCTTCTGATGCCCCTCCCAACAGGCTACTTCCTGGTACAGTGTTTTGCCTCGCCGGCACACCAAGCTGGAGGCAAGTTCAGCGCTACAATCACTGATCTACCATACGGTGTTTAGACACGGTATGAAGTACATTAGCAATGTGACAAGGAGCTAACGGTACTGTCACCTATTTGACGAATAATGGTGTTTCCATGGATCAATGCTCACCATTCGGCTCGACTCACGCTGTCACGA
>JAOYMO020008825.1:0-15832 GCA_025802455.2 Iodosphaeria phyllophila | reverse complement strand
CACGTAATTAACACCTTGCTTGACCAAGAGCGAGAGAGCGTGGATAGCTTGGAGTACCGCTTGATTCAAGCGAGCACTGCGTACTAAATGTGGTGCTTCAAACAGAGAAGTGGCGATTTGTTCAGCGTCTCGCGTTTCTAAATTTCTCCCTGGACTTAGGTCGGTATACAAACGGATTGAAGCTAAACGAAATAGTGCAGCCGTGTTATAAGCAATCTGGCCATCTAAAGTTGGTTCATTGGTTCCCAGTTGGTTGTTTTCTGCAAAACTGGCTTGGTGCAGTTCAAACCTTGTTCGCCATGTTTGTAGTGCCTGTCTCACTTCTTCCATATCATCAGACCGCAGGCCTCGCGACGCCTCAAATGTAGGAGCCGAAGGCAAGCTGGTTTGCTTCAAGAGGAAAATATGTTGTAAAAGCGCATGTATTAAGCCATAATTCCCCAAGTTTGATATATGTGGGACCTGGTCTTGTGATGATGATGGACTGAAAAGTCGTGAAAACGCGTCTTGTAAAGTCATGTCTGGCCTTGGAACAGCCTGACGAACTTCTTGCCATTGCCATACCGTCTCAGCTCGCCAGACTTTTTCAGAACCAGGCAAAAATACGCTGGTCTCTGAAGTCAGCAAAAGTGGAGGATTGTTATGTGCAATGCTGCAAAGATTCTATACAAGCCTTAGTTAACTGTCATGTCCGATGTGTACCGGGCACTGAGAAACGTAGACCATCGCATGAAATAGTATTCAAGCAAAATCAAGCTGCCTCAAATCCACTTACGAAAAAACAATACGTGATGAGCTTCGTGCGATTTGCTCCTTCAGCACGGATCCAAGTCTCCCAGTCCGCAAGCTGGCTTGGACCCGTTGCAGAACTCTCTTCTCGCACGAGCAAGGCCAGACGGCTCTGCAGGGCCAGAGCCTCTTGCATGATAGCCTTGCCCCCCCAGAGGCCTACGGCGAGCAGAAGCAGGAGCGCCTGCATTGTTTCTAAACGCGCTTGTGGAGTATTTGGGGAGCTGCGATGTCAGTCAGCTATCCTGTATCGAGGGAGTTCTGAGGCTTTCAATCGAAATTTTTTATCTTACTACAGTTCACAATGTGTATCTTGTCTTATGGGTCGCTCCGGATGCACCGAGGTGAATGAGTGCCGCAAGCCAGAGCAAGGGGATTGCCCATTTGAGTATGGGCTGGAAGCAGCGGTCGTCGGTAACAGGGCATGAATCTCATGGCTATGCCTTCGTCTAATCTGCTCCAGTGCTACCTCTCTGGCGGCATACCATAGAGAATTGCCCCGGTAATTTTCGAACCGGCACCGAGCACCAACAGCCGAGATTGCCAGGACCAATTCCGGGGCAAGCTCAGGAGGGACTACCGTTGGAAGGTGGAGTATCGGCAAGCCCTCGTCGAAAATGCTAGCATAGCCTTCCAAAAATCGGGTGAGAGTATGGCGCGATGGAAAGACGAAGTCTTTGGGCAACACCGATGAGAACTCGTCTAATTTATTCTTTATTGCTAGGTGATCGGCCAATGAAACCTTGAGAGAGCTTGCTCTTGGTGATTCTTCGCTGCCCCTAGTCCCAAGGTCCGTCACATCTTTTCCTTCTGGTTGCACTGAGGGGAATCGTGATGGAAATTGCGATGAGGGCTTCGAGAGCCCAGTCCGTTGGAAATCAGCCATACCCCTAGGCCAGCTACCAGTATTTAGATCACCGTCGAATAGTTGGGGCAGGGAATGAGAAGATGATGTTGATTCGTCTAGAAACAGATTGTAATCGTCGAAAGCATGTGTGGGGGCCTGTACCGAAAATCTAATTGGCATGCCGGCAGTGTTTGATTGATGATCTCTTTCCTGCTCCGCATGTGATATATCCTCCTCTAACGATTTCATATGGGATGTGCGATGGTTCTTTTGAGTCGTTTCGGACAACGTCGGCGGCATAGAATTAACTTCGTTTGCCGACGCGACTTTCGATGCTATATCAGGTAAAATATCAAGATTACGTACTGCCTCCCTCGAAGAATTCCGCGGATTCTGTGACAGCATAGGGACGGCAAGAGGACTGATGGTTTCTGCAAGGTATCGTCCGGGGGATATTTGTGCTTCCGGAACCATGGGAGATATGATTTGGCTGTTGGCCACTTTAGACGATGTCGTGTCTGAATTTGAGGTTGGAGACTTTCCAGGGCGGCTCGCTTTTTTGTGAGGTCCTTTGTTCAGGTGAACGAGCTTTGTATGGCGGAGAAGCAAATCCCTGGTTCTTGCGTGAGTAGTTCATCATCATTGTCCTTCACACTATCTTGAAATAAGAGGAAAAGGGCTATAAAAAAACGGCACACAGAACTGAGTTTGTGTTGACTTAAGAGACATGAAATGATAGGTGTTTTCATGTTGAAAGAGTAAACCATTTGAGAGAACTTCTGGGATATCTCATGGGGAAGAGACAACATACCTGCGACCAAATGACTTGCCACATTGTTCCCAGTCACAAGAATATGGCTTTTCCTTAGTATGGGTTCGCTCGTGGCGCTGAACATGCTCTATCCGTCTGAAGATATCGTCAATTGTGCTAAAAAAAAAGGGTACATATAAGAAAGCCATCGCACATAAACGATCAACGTACCTGAATCTTTTACTGCAAAGGCTACATGGCCGAGTTTTGGGCTTCGGCGGTCGCGTGTCTCTGATTCCTGGAGCTTTCATGTCCATCGAATGATCTGCACTTGTTTCAACTGATTGCATGGTAACCGATGCTTCAAGTGATGACATGACGAAAATAATAAATCGTAGCAAAAAGTCGTAAGCTACAGGTCGTGACGCGTCGCCCAAAGTCGAGCCCTCACATAATAAGCAATGCGACCGCGGCCTTGAAGCTAGCTTTGTTACAGACTGAGCAAAATGGGCTGAGTACTGTGGTTGCTGGCGTGATTTTTTATCCCTTTCATGTACAGGGGTTCCCGCATCCCCACACCACAAAGTAAAATTACTCTTCCTACGCAATTATTGCCAACGCCTTCGTTGTCGTCCTAATGCTATAACAACACCAGAAAAGGCCCTCTTTTACACTCACAAGCACGTTGCAGTCAGTCATCTTGCTTTAGTAACTGCTCCTACGACAATGAGGGCGTTGGCGATAATTGCGCAGGAAGAGTATTTTTACTTTGTGGTTTGGGGGTGCGGGGACCCCTGTACATGACAGGGATAAAAATTACGCCAGCAACCACAGCAGATGATGCGGAGATACTGTGGTTACAGAGCAAAAAATTGCACCCGCATACAGTATTCCATAGGGCCCGTCCGGGTCCGACAGCCCCGCACTACAAAAGAACATCTTTTTCTTTGAGCCTACGAGCCTACGAGTCTATGAGGCAGGTAAGCATCGCGGCATCACAGTAGTTGAAGGCTTTGGTAATGACTCTATTGAGTAGTTAGAAGCTATTCCTATTGTATATTCTCTTTCTCCCTCATCGCTTGTGTATACCGCCAGCTTGCCTCGTAGGCGAAAAGTAAAAAAAAATTTCTTGTGCGGAGTCGCTGGACCCTCACGAACCCCCACGGTGTAATATTTTGCCCTCCCACCACAGTATCTACTGTATAGCTTGTTGGCTGGTGCCAAAGTCTGGTCTCTTACTCTGATTCTCCCAAGCCCACCTCTTAAATGAGCCCGGAAACTCATGGCCCAATCCTGGCAGTAAGAAATTCGGCGAATTTGCAAGAACAAGCCCGCATAATGGCAAATGGGTGGGAATGGGGGAAGACCATTGTGTGTCTCATCTGCACACTCTTGGCTGCCGGTTGAGCACAATCTATGAAGCTCATGTCAGACCGGCAAATGGCGCTCAACCATTACTTTCATGTTACCATCTTTGACCCAGAAGGGCGAGATAGCAAACAGTGACCTATGATGTTCCTTACTCAAGGTACTATGTAGTTGCCAATAATGTCCAGACAAGGATAGTAGAAGGTGAGGACGCACAGGGGATAATATGTCACTTTTGGTGTTGAGTCTCTTGCTGATGAATCAGAGAAAGCCTGGAGAGGGAGACTTTCTGCCTGGTAAGGTGTGGAGGCGGGGCTCTCATGACCATAACGCGGGGAGCACCCTGCGATCTCCAAAAACCTGTCACTGACGACAAACCTGATCAAGTGGGGTAGTCTGATTAACGCCAGCCGGCGGCACTGCACCCGCGTCACAATTTATGAATGCCGGAACATTCGTCTTTCCGAAAGTCTATATCAATTGAACACCGAACGCATTTTTGTGGTTGGAACGATTGTCTCGATCGGGGCGAGGGAATTTAGAACAATTGATCTCTACTTCTTCAGTCTGACCATGTTTTGAATTGCTCTGCAGGCTATGGGCTATCTTACATCAACCGCGTTGGCTTCTATGATTTTATCTATATTTATACGCTGACTCGGGGTTCTCTTTTCGTTGGGCAAGTGTTTCCCGAGGTTGCGGAGCGCCGTTCCTTGTTAGAAGCCGAAGGTACTACGGCACGAACAGTTCGTTGTTGAAAGATAGCGGAATTCGGTAAGTTGTTTTCGTTCCCAGCGCCGTGATCTTCTCTTGATGTACTTTACATAACATACAGCTACATTTGCTCTTAGCTAATGTCTCCGGGGGTGGGATCCTTCGTGTGGATCCCACAACCCCTCAATCCTATGGCCATCTGAACCTACGAATAGTACTGGTGATTCTGATAGTCGCATATTTCGACCATGCAAAGTACACAGTATAGATTTCAGGTGTCAATTCCCTTTCAAAAAGATACATGATACGAACACAACTCGCCTCGCACGCCAACATCGCAATGATAATACTTGCAACAATTTTCATTTTGACTCTCAAACGTGATATCATGGAAAATGACAGGTTCATCGATCAAAATTGGGGTCGTTGCTTGAACCTGCAATTATCGCCTAGATACTATTCAAACGGGCGCTGGCAGGCGACTGGTTAGCTCTACGGTATTGCAAACTAACGACCGATGTGCAAATTGATGTCCCACCTCACACGGACAGGGTAAGTCCGCGGGCTTCGTCGAAATAAGACTCCACAAGTACTCCGAGCGGGAAAAGATAAACTTGACGATATTCCTGAGCAAAGCCAGCGACCCAACCGCAGTTTTGTGTAGATGGTTTTCTGACTTGAAGTTCTTCCCGCCGCACAATGCCTTAGTGATTACCTGTATCATGCCGTGCAGCCGAGGACCTTGACAAGGTGATTTGGTCTACAGTAACTAACACCCAACTCACAATTTGGCGTATTGAATTTCCTCACGCCGCATGAGCAGAATTGGGTGGTGGGTCACGAGCGCAATACGGTACCGCCGTCCTCCTGACTTAACTACTTTGTAGACCGCCAAAGGGTTGGTGGGAATGACCAGCTGGAAGGGCTGTTTTAAATCATGGGACTACAGGTTTGTGTTGCATGTCCTTGGCGATTCTCCCTTTGATCAGCGATGAGATGGTTGCCAAGTAGGCTCAATTAAGTTCCAGATTGACAGTACAGCACGCAGAAGTCAAGTAGATGAGCTTTCCCACCAATAGTCGACACCTTCATCTACAAAGAACAGTACCGGTACCTCTTTTGCCCATGGATCAATGGGTAGTTTTAATACGTGTACAAGAAATGCAGAATCCACGAGACATAGAGCCCGCTAGGGTTAGGTCGACTCTGTTGGGTTGAAGGTGACACTATCTAACTAACATATTCACTGGCACACAATGCATCGCATTTAGTCTTGCTGGACTGAGGAATCTAACCAATTAGCTGGTGTTTAGAACCTTGGACGAGTGTAGATTTTCATAATTAAACGTGTCTATTTACACCGTCGCTCTGGTCTACAGCGTTCTCAACATCGGAGTCATTTCCTTTGTAACTTGTTGCTGCGACTCTTTTTCTAACGACTCGAAAAAAGTTGCCTTAGACCGGATTATGCGGATACTTGAACTAGTGGACTCCCAGATGAGACCTGGCTTGCTAGAAGTGCTTGCTACTAGTTGCAGCCGTAATATCCTAGACAGGAATGGAATAATGAGCACTAGACCTGTCATTCAGGTATCTGAATTCGAGCTTGTCATGTCGGATACTATATCATGCCCCACTCGAAATCACCAATAACGTTGTGTCGCGTGTTGCTCATCATGATGTAGGGCATGGGCTCATGTTTATTGGTGTAATTAATCTTATCACCATATTCAATGGGCTAGTTTAAGACCCTGACTTGTTTGCGGCTCCAGTGAAATCTGGACGCGAACTCCAGAAACAAGATATGCCCAACGGAATCAATGCAAAGGCGGTCTACCTTTTGATTGCAAGTTAGCTAACAGTCATGGCATGACGATGATACTGCAGTTCCTGCATTTATGTGGAAGGTAGATCCTCAATCCCGAGGTATTGGCTACAAGTGAATGAGCTGGTTTTATATTGTCGCACGTTTTAACAAAGTCTTATACTTTCAAACTCAACTGCTTAGCTGAATGGATAGTGTTCCTTCATCTGATTGCAGTTCGGACTCCTAGAATCCAGGTTCTTGAGTATTGTTCAACTGTACACGAATGACTTCCTGACTCGATCTATCATTCACGTACCATTATGTTGATCTCTGGATAGCTACTTAAGTGCCTAGCTGCAGCAAGCTTGTTATACCGCATTGTCGCTTATGCGTTTACGACCCGCAGGGTTACCAAGGGGTGAAGCAATGCACTGTTACTTACTACGGACGTTCAATTTCATACGAGTCTGTTGTGACATAGCTTGCCTTGCAATGGTTACCAAAGTTTGTACTGTGTGTATTTCAGTCAAATCGGCCCGGAAGGCCTTGTGATTGTATTGGTCCGCGAGAGAGCCGTTGTGCTCTCCGGGAAATGAAATTATGAATCGTTGTTGAAGTTCCGTTCGTATTTGAGCTTATGAGTAGCATGAAGGTTGCCTCTCCTACCACACCACTGGCTCCCACATCACGTTCTTTGATATGCGCAGGCACCTCTCACGCGCCCATTGTGGACCCTCTTTTGGGTATTTAAGTTATCATTGCATCTGAAACGGTCTCTGAAAATGAAGGAATTTTTCCAGGTTCTCAGGTTGAACAGAAAGTTGCCTTCAGTAAAGCTTCGAAGATGCGATTTCTTGTATTGCTGGCGTGTGCCTTCGGCCTCCTTGTCCAGGTCAGCTCATATTGGCTCGAGGACATCTCTCGTAAGATCTCGTCTACGTGACTATTGGAATATGAGTGTTGAATCAAATCAGATCAGGGGATCGCGCCATTTGCTGGCTCGGGTTTCAAGACGTTTCGAAATGTGAAGGACTATGGTGCTAAAGGAGGTGAATACAAAATGCCAAGGCGTCATCGGAATATCACTAATCGAATAGTGTAGATGGCGTTACCGATGACACAGCAGCAATTAACCTCGCAATATCTGATGGAAACCGCTGCGGGCGGGACTGTGTATGGACAATCATTAGTGGAATTTTTGAACAGCGCTCACTGATAGAATCCAGGCTTCATCCACCAAGACTCCAGCCGTGGTGTACTTTCCCTCGGGGACCTACCTTATATCTTCCTCCATCATTCCTTACTATTTAACACAATTGATAGGAGACCCAACTAATCGACCGACGCTCAAAGCTACCAATAACTTTTCAGGCTTTGGTTTGATTAATGGCGATCCTTATTATACGTCGGTTTTGAACTGGCTCAGCACAGGCGTTTGTGAGTGATACCGTTATCCAGGCCATAGAAATTTTATCATAATTTCTAACAATGATCTTGTTCGCAGTCTACCGCCAAGTGAGGAATTTCGTGATAGGTAAGTCAAGAAATACTCACAGATAAAATAAGATTCTTACAGAGAGACGAAAATTAAAGCTGCTAAAAATCATGGGATTCCTAATCAGATACCAAAAATATCCCTCCTAGTACGGATGCAACTGGGATACACTGGCCAACCGCCCAAGCCACTTCACTGCAGAATATAGTTTTCAACATGCCTACCGGTGGTGGCGTTGTCCATGTCGGTTTATTCATAGAAAGCGGTTCCGGTGGTTCCATGATGGATTTGACATTCAATGGTGGAGCAACTGGAGCTTCGCTTGGTAATCAACAGTTCACTGCGAGGAATTTGGCTTTCAATAGTTGCAAAACAGGTAGGTGTGCACGAACTGGCCCATATCTACTACCACTGATCAACGAAATAGCCGTGTATCAGATCTGGGATTGGGGATGGACATATATGGGGCTTTCTATAAACAACTGGTTTGTCACTGAAACTCTACCTCGAATCCTAAATGGCATCTCTTCTACCCGTCGTGAAGTCGCAGCAAGCAATCCAAGCCACATCATGTGCTTGGTTCAAATTTAAACTATTCTTTGGGAAACAGGCTAACTTGATACATAGTGGAACGGGCATCGATATCTCAGCTGGTGGTTCCACCAACCAGAACGTTGGATCGATTCTCTTGATTGATTCGTCTATCACAAATGTGTTTTCGCCTACTCGAAGTACACAACCTTACCTTTGCTAATCTTATACAGACTCCTGTTGGTGTCCTGACTGCCTATACGTCCTCTTCATTACCACAAACAGCCGGGAGCGTTGTCTTAGAGAACGTCAGCCTACAAAACGTAGCCGACGCTGTGAAGGGCCCTAATGGAACAGTATTGTCCGGATCCAGTAACACTATTACGATCACAGCGTGGGCTCAAGGCAATAGGTATCTGCCAACGGGTCCCCAAGCTGCTCAAGGCGCTTTTGCCTCGACCAACCGGTCCCCGGAGCTTCTAGATGGAGGGAAGTATTACACCCGCTCAAAGCCCCAATACGAAACCCTCGCATCTACGAGCTTTATTAGTGTACGTGGTGCAGGAGCTCGCGGTGATGGCTCAACTGATGATGTAAGTTTCAAGAACTGGTATTGTAGGGGAAAAGGACTGACAAGAACAAGACCGTCGCTCTCCAAACCGCGATCAATAATGCTGCTTCCAGCGGGAAGATACTATTCATAGACCACGGGTTGTACATAGTAACCTCGACGGTTTCAATTCCACCAAATGCGAAGATCGTCGGAGAGGGTTACCCCGTGATCATGGCGAGAGGAAATCTATGGAGCGACATGAACAGCCCCAAGCCCGTCGTCCAAGTTGGCTCGACTTCCGGACAAGCAGGAAACGTAGAGCTCTCGGATTTCATCGTGTCGACCCAAGGCGCTCAGCCTGGCGCTATCTTGGTAGAATGGAATCTGGCTTCGACCGGCACTCCAAGCGGCATGTGGGACGTTCACACGCGCATCGGTGGTTTTCTGGGTTCAAACCTCCAGGTTGCCCAATGCGTCAAACAGCCTGGTTCAAGCACGGTCAATAATGCCTGCATCGGGGCATATATGTCCATGCACATTACGTCTGGCGCGACGGGGCTGTACATGGAGAACAACTGGCTATGGTGGGTTTCTTTCCCCAATTAGCACGGAATCCTGTTCTAGCTAACATGTCTGCAGGGTCGCCGACCATGACATCGATGATCAACCTAACACGCAGATAAGCATCTTTGTTGGTAGGGGTCTCCTCATCGAGTCAAAAGCGGGACGGATCTGGCTGGTCGGGACTGGCGTCGAGCATCACGTTCTATACCAATTCCAATTCGCGAACACAAAGAATATATTTGGCAGTCAACTCCAAACTGAAACCCCGTGAGTCTGCACCGGTATGACAACGCTGGAATTATGAAATCCCGCTAAGTTACAATCAGTTATTACATGCCAACACCAAATGCCGAAGTTCCATTCCCGATCAACTCCGGTCTCAACGACCCTGATTTCAAGTCGTCCTGCTCAGGAGTCGCAGGGAACTGTGCGTCAGCTTGGGGACTGCGCGTTCTGAAATCGTCGAATTTGGCTCTCTATGGCCTTGATCTATATTCCTTTTTCAGTTCCTACAGCACAAGTAAGCCCCATTCTAAATCCATACATTCCCTCTACCACCTGCAATAGTCAACTGATAGTTGAACCAGCGTGCTCAACGGTTGCCGCGGGCGAAACGTGTCAGTCTCGAATCGTGTCGCTTGAGGGCACTCTAAGTAATATCAACATTTACAACCTGAACACGGTTGGATCTGTAAGTATGGTCGACCGAGATGGGACGAGCCTGGCCGCATGGAGCGACAACAAGAATGTGTTTCCGGCCATAATCAATGTGCTCCGAGTTTGAAGGTAGCATATTCGATGCAGGGTTGTGTGCATCACATGCTATGCGCGTGAGCCATACTTCATAGTCAGCTGCTCCTAGTAAATGACTAGAGGTTGCACAACCACGGCTAGTACAACCCCAAGTGCCTATACCGCCCGTATGACCCGACAGTCACAAGCAAGGCGAGCCAGTACAGCATTCCCTTATACTAAGTAGTTATCAGAGCACTGCTCTACACCAAAAAGTGCACCAAGCTTTCGGCAAGTGAAGTTCTCCAACAGCTAAGGGGATAGCGGAAGCATGGGGATATTATTAGCATTACGTTTGGCGTCCTCTGATTTCATTTTTCAGTTGCGCGACAGACACGCAGGATGATTCGACACAAAGACGGAGTGTAAACTATCTAAGATAGTCGATAGCCGCTGGTGACGATAACATCTTGTGCCATGTTGTTGCAGCAACCTGATATCGTTGGTGAGAACTACACGGGTTCGTGGATAATAGCTGGTGTTGCCTGATCCTATTCTCAGGCGGTCTTCCACCAGCACTCATATGCTACTGTGCGACTACAATAACAACTGTACAGTATATCTGTAATTTATGAAATTTTCTACTGTATCGCGCACTGGCTAGCTGAAGGCTCGCCGTCGTTGCGGCGTCGCTTGGCCATTTTGTCCGCTGGCGCGAGGTCATGACGGTCGGGTTCGTTGCACCTGCTGTAATGAGAAGTTGGATTCGATCGAACTCATGTAAGCGGTCTCAGCCAGGCCACTGAATACGGATTTTTTATCCACCGTTTCTCGCGCGCGATCCTGGCGGGGAGGCGCTGAAACCGTCTGGACAGCGAGCACCATGAGCGACGGGGATCATTGCACACGTCAAACATGGGTTTGGGGAGCATGCCTTGTTTCTCGGGTGGTTAAGAATTTGATTGAAGCTGTGGGATTGGGGATCTCGATTACTGCGGGTGCGATTCAAGAGGCAGAAACGAGAAGATTGGGATTCCATTAGAGCAAATCTCCATATTTGCTCCAATGATTTGTGCTGAAAGCCCTAGCACAAATGCCCTCCAGCCAAACCGCCAATATTCAACCACCAGATTTAGGGCAATCCGGCGATCCGAGATGATGATAGTTGAAACACAAGATTGTGCTAAATCTTCTACTATGTATTGTGGTAACTTTGCCTGGTGAATCGTACCGGTACTCAGTGAGTCGCATCGATGGTTGATCAGTGCTGCACTACGGTGATACTGGTAATGTACTGTCTACTTACACAGCATGAAACAGTAAACACGGACGGTATGGCTTATGTCAGCGACAGCAACGACATTACATAGTATGGTACAGTACATAACAACTTAGATCACCGACCGTATCGGCGATGGACCCCAAAATTGGGAAGGCGATATCAAACGATGAGTCTTCTAGGTGCCCTAGGAACTGTTCTGCGAGCAAAATTCCTACAAGATACCGCCATTCATGACAGTACCCGTAGCTCATAACGTTTCCACCACTGAGTGGCGTCCCTAAATATAGACGTCCTCTTCCAGCGTCATGTCCATCATGGGTCCCGTCGCGGCCGTGGTAAGAGATGCCTTTGCAGGAAGTTGATGTCTAGCCCTACCGGTGGAATATGCGGGCGGATTTCTAGAAGGAAAGTCAAAGAGCCTGCGAGCCTCATCCTCCTGCCTTCTGCCAGCTTCAAAAATGTAACAGCCTCGTACACGATGGCGATTCGGAGGGCAGTTGCTTCTTCAAATGATATCGTTTGGCCACATCTGAGCCATGTCAGTCTTCTCCTGCTTCTTAGTCCGTTCTACTTGCCCTCAAGAACCGGATAAGGTGGCAGGAGAACAACCAAGCCACTGTCTCGCTTTCCCTCCACGTTACCGCACGGATCTTCTGTTGTCGAAAGATTTGGCATCATGGCTGGTTGGGAACTCTCGTCTTGGTTGGGCTTCATTCGAGCGCTTCAGCTGTTGTTCGCTTCGATAGCGACCGCCTTCAATGGTTTTCTTCTGGTTTACATCGAAGCCTACAGGCTAGGGCCCACAACGACTCTAATCGCACTTGAGGTGCTGGTGAGTTATCCCGAGGTGATACTAGGGTTTTCCCCAGTGTAGCTTGACCGACGAGCAATAAGCTAACGTCCCTAGATATGCCTAATTCTTATTTACACGACCGTGGAGTTCACCATGCTCCGGCCAAGAGGGCTGGGAGGTCGGGTCCATGAGACAGCGACATTGGTAATATTTGTGGGCGGTGATGTCCTATGCCTGGGGCTTGTAATTGGCATCATTTGCATGTTGGCGAGTGCAGGACTGCCTCACGATTGTGCCGGCTTGACCCGGTCAAAATGTAAGTTTTACCATGTCCTCAGAAAGCGGGCGGCACGCCATCATCGTGTCATGTTTTTCTAACCTAGCTATGATGGTATAGGGGAACTAGGAGACGCGGACAACAACCCTCCACCGGGGTTTGATACGATCCGATTTGGGAACTACAGAGGCCCCAGGTATCATGGCATACTTGACAGGTTCTGTGCTATGGAATCTTACTTTTTTTTTGTGAGCATCGCTTTCATGTAGGTTGACCTCTATTCGCCATGTGATATTCCTTCTTGGACATAGCTAAGCCGATGCTTTTAGTTTTATGTATTTGGCCATCGTCACGCTATCGATATTGAACATCTGCGAAAGATACTATACACGCAACGATGTAGTGGAGGAACGTATTGCTACCACATCGCGACTTGAAGCTAAGCTAGCTAATAATTGGCTTGCGTCGAGATCACGTTCGGATGCTGGCATGGTCTCGACCCCGCCTCTGGCGAAAGACTTCGATGTGGAAATGGGAGTTCCAGAAGTCATGAGGAATGCAGAACCCTTACCACCAACAAGATTCTTGCCTTCTTCGCCTCGGCAGCAGTCACCGCCGAGGCAATCGCCAAGGAGACCACCCCGATCACCTCCACCCAGGAACGGGCCAGTCCAAATCGCCGTAGCAAGGCTTCCCCCCGCCGCCGCATCACACGCTCGCGATGCTGTACCGCCTGCTATCTTGATCTCCAACCATGATGTACACACCGGATTTTTAATGGACCGGGACTCCGGTCCCACTTGTGAAGTTGAGAGAGCCATGGTCACTGATGGCTATGGCTTGAGATACAATGAAGAGCGATCAGTTACAGCTACGCCAATCCTTCCGCCATATACGCCAGGCTCATCGTCACGGTTCGTGCAGGAGCAATCTGCAGGAAACGATGGAATACTATTGTCAAACGCCTGTTACAAGGGTTAGTCTAAACACGGGAGCGCAAAAAAGAATGTGAAGGGGGCATGCGTATTGGATAAGGCTCTTGACCAGGGGAGCAAAAGAAGACGGTTGTTCGATTTTTATATATGTAAATTAATATAGGGGTTATATCCCTTTTCATCTTTTGTTACTGTACCACTACGGGAGTTCTGGGAATAGAATATCCATACGGTAGATTTAGTTATTCTTCACCTTATTAGGTAATTACACAACCTATGTACGATTGATGTTGCATAGTTGGATAGATACGAATCAAACAACTATCAATCACAGTACGAGGAAACGATGTTACTTTTGTGAGTTTCTTCTTGTTTCCATTTTGAAATTCGCAGGAGATAGCACGTGGACCCTCTTCTAGAACCACCTCCCCACACTAGGTGCGACGTCACATGTCTTGCCCCCCCTTCTCATTCCCTCCGACAACAGCGTGATGGCGTTGGCGACTTAAACCATGACTACCGCTCTCAGCTATAAAAGCAGGGCAACTGCGACAAATTTGTATTCTTAGGCTCTAAGCCAATTATCAGTACCATAATTTAAGAAAAAGTAGGCAGCCATGCCGCGACCATCACGCCTCCGCACCCAGCTCCAAGAAGACGGTTTCGTAGTAATCTGCCAACTCCTCTCGCCCGCGCAAGTGCGCCCTCTCCACGAAGCCGCATCGCGAACCACGTCGCTCGCACGCTCTGGCAACTGGGAACACATCCGCACGGTTGGGAAACAGTTCCCGCCATGGCCGTCCCGGCCCGACCCCACCGAGAATGATGGGGGCATCTGGGGCGCACAGGGACTTTTGAACCCGGCGCTTCCCGACGCGGCCACGTTCACGCGCAACTACTTTTCCGATGCGGTTCTCTCCGTTGTGAAAGAACTCTTGGGATGCGGGGACGATGACTTGGTCATGGAACTGTACAACCTGCTCATGCGGCCGGACCGCGATTGGGGGCTCACCTGGCATCGAGACGACATACCCGCTTCCGCGACGGCGGACGAAGAGATGCGACGACTGCAAGAGCCGGAGTGGCATACGCAGTGGAATCTCGCATTATGTGACGATGACGACAGCTTGATTGTGGTCCCGGGATCGCACAAGAGGGCACGCACCGAGATCGAACGGAGTGCCGATCCCTACCAAGATCCTCTTCCTGGGCAGGTGGTAGTGAAACTACATGCGGGGGACGTCGTGTTCTATAACAACAACATTTTACATCGTGGCGTCTACAAATGCACCCGAGATCGAATGAGTTTACACGGCTCTGTCGGACACAGGGGTAGCGGTCGGTTAAGGGCACGTAATGTGCTGCAGCATGGGGTAGGGGAGTGGGTCGACCGTTGTGATTTATCCGTCCTGGAGAAGGGCAGGCTGAGGGACCGAGCTAATGGGATGAGAGATCGACTAGTGAAGCTAGGGAAGGAGAGTGGAGAGGTCGGCTATTCTTTGCAGGGGTAATAGTTCCCATTCGTATCCATCTGTGTGTAATTTGGTTGCATTCTTGGACGCTCTGTTAGTAGGACTTAGTAAATTTAAAGCTGCTGTTACAACTTGGCTATCAGCATTATTTCAAGTAAGGCGGTGCTGTGTTGGATGTTGAAAGGACAAACTCGAACATAGCTCTCATATTCATGTCCCTATTCCTATCCATAGCAGGATAAGCCAAAATGAATGAGAGTATACCGCCGCGCTGACATGATACCGGAAAGTTCGAACACCGATCTATCTATTCGCCTATCGTGCTCCGGAAATATAGTAAGTGATATGAATATAGACCCCGTATTTCTATTTCTGTTCTTATTTCTCTTACTTATTTTGAGACCTGCCAATGCTGAGCCCAGAGAGCGATCGCAGCAACCGCCGAAGAAACTTGAAACACAGAGCTTGACCGTGAACTGTTTAGAAGAGGTTAGGTCAAGATCTCTCACTCGAAATCAGCTCTGGTTTAAAGTCTTAACGAAGCAGTGGCTCGGTGGAAGCTTCACTGGGCATAGACTAGTAACACCCTTGGACCAATATAAACCTTTTGAAAAATAGGCCTGGGGGCTGCGGCGCTAGATACGGGTATATTAGGGATAATTTTAGTACAAGGGAATGGCTAGGAACTTCGACTGCCCCACTAAGAGATGTCTTCGACGTCGAAACAAGTTCGTGGAATAGGCACCCCCGGTTCTGAGGGTTGTTTCCTGGGCTTGCCATCACTGGCGAAGAACAAATCCACCACAATGAGAAGTTGACAATCAAGGTACCAGCCAATGGTTTCACGCCCGTACCGATCGAAGTTATCAGGTTCGGGAGAGAACCAAACTTCATGTGACTCTACGACTCAAAAGCTGGAGAG